>JAEIFN010000559.1:0-99633 GCA_018903675.1 Zaprionus capensis
TAAGTTCGACGGATTGATGGGGGTGTCGCCCACTGCGGAGCACACCATCACCATACAAGAGGAAGGACAACGAGACAGCGAGGGACAATCCGGGACACCCGAGACGATACAGCGAGGCACCGAGCATCGGCGAAGCACAGAGGAACCAACAGGAGCACGAGGAGAAGGATCCGGCCCACGAGACACGGAGGATCCGACCATCACGGGAGGCCCGACTAAGCAGAGACGGCCCAAGACCAGCCACGCCGCCTTGCGGGGCGCCGAGGTACACGGAGCAAGGGTAGCTACAGCCGAAGAACAGGTGGAGGCCTTTCTTCGGCCTGAACAGGCTACCGGTGTGAGGTACTACAATTTACGCCGCCGGGAGTGGAAACCGGGACTTAGACAGTCGAATGCCGACCTGAAGGCATTCCACGGCGAGGACGCGACCAGCGAAGATGACCAGGTACCGGGCGGGGTAGGCTTCCACTAACTTCCAGTCTTTGTGACCATAATTACCCTGAAATGTATTTACTTTTAAGTTATAGATCGAGTTTCACGTTTCGCACCAAAGTCTAGATATTTTTTCACCCAAACCCCGGTGAAGTAAGGGGGGTGTGACGCCGCATGAAGCGCGCCACATAATATTAATTTAACGTTTATATTTATTTAATAAGGTATCTTTAAGTGTAGTATACCCGGTAGCAGTTTCACGAGTAGCATAGGCAAAGACAGAGGCATAGGCAGGGACAAGGAATCAGGGTACACAACAGAGCAAAACACCAGGCCTTCGACGCCCATGCCCAGTGCACAAGTTAGGAGTTACGGTACCTCGGTACCCAGAGCTCGAACACTTGCACGCATAACGGTGCCTCGGCACCCAGAGCTCGAACACTTGCACTCATAACGGTGCCTCCGTAGAGCTCGCGAGTTTGCACATTTTTGCACAACAACAACCACAAACAGCAAAAACTCGTGCATAGACAACGGCACCAGCAACGGCACCGCGACCAAATTTTGGGCAGCGGCGCCAGACAAACGGCGACGCTAAGCGACGCTCAGCAAGCAGCGACGCTAAGTCAGCAGCGACGCTCGGCCAGAAGCGACGCTCGGCCAGCAGCGACGCGCAGCCAGCAGCGAAGCTAGACAAGCAGAAAATATGCAAACGGCGCCGTGCAGGCAGCGAAGTGCGAGCAGAGTCGCTGCAGCCAAGCACGATCGGCCGAAAGCAGCGACGACATGTACGCAGCAGCGGCGACATGTGCGTAGCAGCGAAATCGGAGCTGCCGAAATTAGGCCAAGGGCAGTCGTTCGCGAACAGCTTAATAAGCCGGAAGCAAAGCTCTCCCACGGGGAAAAATATAATAGTGCCCAGTAAAAATTATATAAGTGCCACGTGCCCAAGAACACCGACTGAACCAAAGATGAATCCTGTAGCAGGAGAGTCCAGGTGAGCTGGGAAATAATTATAAATATTGAATGTATTAGTTCGTAGCTAACGTAGATGGTGCGAGTAGGCAGGAGGCAGGACCTAATTAGGATAAGTGCTTAGCGATAGAAAATAACGAAAGCAACAGTGAATAAACATGTTATTAGCTATTTAAACGAAACAACCCGCAGTGATTTATTAAAATACACCCTCTAGAGCATCGTGAAAGTGTCGTGTACGTGTGTGCTGTGTGTGAGTGTGTACCCGCAGAGTCGTGCTTTCCGGTGCTCCGCCGGCCAGTGAGCGATTCTGAGCGTACACACGCACACTTCGTGTCGTGAGTGAACGTCAGTTGACGAGTGGGTGTGTGTGCGTGTGCTCTAACGAGTTGCGGCGTGGTGCAATACACCATCGAGCGAATTGTGGGAGCACGAGCGAAGACACCTGCGGTCACGGGCGTTCCGCATGGTCAACGGCCACTCGTGATTCGTGTCGTGAGTGAAACGCTAGTTAGCAAGCGGCTGCACGAGCGTGTGATGTAACAAGTTGCGGCGTGGCGGAATACACCGCATAGCGACTTGTGAAAGTACAGGCGAACGCACCTGCGGCCACGGGCATTTCTGCACGACCGACGGCTGATCGTGAGTCGTGAGTGAGGCGCCAGTTGGCAAGCGGGTGTGTGAGCGGGACTCTAACGAGTTTGCGGAGTGGTGCAATACATCACTGAGCGGCTCGTGGGAGTACATGCGAGAACACCTGCGGTCACGGGCGTGCTGCACGACCAACGATCGACCGTGAGAGGCGTCGTGAGCGGGCGATAGGTGGCCAGCGGGATACGTGAGTGTGGACTCACCTGGTTGCGGACGGTGGAATACACCGACGAGCGACTTAGGGGAGTACCAACGAAAGTACCCGCGACCGCGTGCGTTCCTCACGACGAGCAGCCCGCCAGGCACGCGTGATACGCGACACGTGCACGTGAGTCACAAACGGACCACGTGATGATACGACCCATGTAGAGACCCCCATTTCTAGTGAGTACACATGCGTGACATCGACCACGTGTACCCTTATACCCTGTAATACTCCAGTAGGGTATGACCAACTAGTAGCTCTTCTCTTACTAAAGTCATGATAGTCCTAGTTTTTATATAAATTTTCTGTAAAGACCCTGGCGAGACTGAGATATGTACCCCAGCCTGAGAAAACATCCTTACATAGCTAACGGCTTCTTTAGGTTGTTCAGTTATTAGATTATGTTACTTTATACACAAGTTATGTGTTTGTGCGATATAAAGTGTTTTTCTTTTGTTTTTAATTTTTCTCTTTCTTTTTATACCCGCGCTACCCATATGGTATAAGAGTTTTATAACTTTGTGCCAACTGTAAATGTCGTCGGAGTCGATGTTCACTCCGCGAAACGTGTGAACGTCCAGTACACAACGTGTTCAATCTGGTTCCCTTCTCCTTGCCCTGGTAACAGCCATCTGGCCTTATTGATATCGTGGTGCTGGAATCTTGTGCTACTAACTACCATATTTCCCGTTGCGGAGAATTCGATCAACCTGAGACTGTTGTTCGAGAAGTGTTAATGAACTGGCAGATGGTAGGGCCAAAGATGCGTTCTTGTCCAACATTTGCGTTGAATTCCCAAACGCCACAAAAAAAAAGTGTCATGATTTCGTTTGTTTGTTTATATCGCATGAGCCGATCGTGGCCCACATTATTTTTTGGGGCTTCACAAATTTTTCGAGTTTTTTGAGGTTAAGTGTAAACTTAAACGTGCTATGTAAATTTTGACTTCGGATTCGGACTTGGAAGGACAAAATACATTTTAAAATATATATCGCACGCCCAAATCAGGATTATATATCTTTTGGGGATTTCCAAAGATTTTTCAGTTTGAGGTTAGGTCGAAATCCAGACGTAGTGGAGAATTTCTGACCCCGGATTCGGATTCAGCGACCCAAAATACATATAACTTCATATGCCGCATACCAAGATCATGACACATTTTTTTTTGTTGGCCTGTATAATCTTCATGTCGTGAGCTGGGCAGAGATCGTATGCGTTCCCGAGTATCGCATGGCATCATTTCCTGTATAGCTGTAATTTTAACCTTGACTGACTTGAGGTTTCCGTCGACTGGATAACGGTGGTTGTCAACAGTGGTGTGTTTTTTTCCGAAGCTGATGTTTTGGTGGTGTTTTATTGTTTCATTGGTGGTGTTTTATAGTTAGCGGGTCCTAAGCCCTGCATACAACCGCTTATCGTCCGGATGACTCGCAGTACACATTAGCTTTCTATCTATAGGATGCTAGAATTGTTACAAAGGGAACACCGCGAGGAGGCTGTCTATTGACTTGCACTGGAGGTTACCAAGTTGACAACAATCAGAAGCAATGCCTTCCAGAAATGTAATGGATGTCGAAACAGCTAATGCCACGAAATTTGTTTGCTCTAAATATTTATTTAACAACAAAAATAAAACTTAGCATATATGTAGTTATAAAATTTTCAGTTAATTTTTATGAGTGATTTTTACGGTCCCTGCTTTAAATTAAATAATAAATAGTTAAAAAAATAGTCTGCTTCTACTGGTTTATAAACAATATACGGCTGCTTATGGATATACACATGGATACTTCAGCAATAATAAATTTGTAAGCGTTTGAAAAACACATGAAACATTACTTTGTCTGTTCTGATCTTTTTCGCTGCCAACTCTATCTGATGTCCGTGTGCCTGCATATGTATAAAAGCGGAGGATATATAATTATAAGGCTCGACCGATTATAGTGTTTGAATGGATTTTATTTTTTTGTGTTTTTCAATTTATATTTTATTTAATTTTATTTTTAGCGAGATGATCGCGTTCGTCCCGAAGATCAAGTACTTATGCGTGCACTTCGTGATTTTAATATACCAAAAATTGTAACAGACGACCTTCCTGTATTTATGGGCCTTATTGGCGACCTATTTCCAGCACTGGATGTCCCACGAAAACGAAATTTAGAATTTGAAGCAGTGATTAAACGTTCTGCGCTTGACTTAAAATTGCAACCAGAAGAAGGTTTCATTTTAAAAATTGTGCAGCTCGAAGAATTATTTGCAGTACGTCATTCAGTTTTTATAATTGGCTTTGCTGGTACTGGAAAGTCGGAAGTTTGGAAAACTCTAAATAAGACCTACCATAATCAAAAGCGAAAACCACATTTTAATGATTTGAATCCAAAGGCAGTAACTAATGATGAATTATTTGGTATTGTTAATCCATCAACACGAGAATGGAGAGATGGTCTTTTCTCTATCATAATGCGAGATCAAGCAAACTTGCCAGGCACTGGTCCAAAGTGGATCGTCTTAGATGGAGACATAGATCCTATGTGGATTGAAAGCCTTAACACAGTTATGGATGACAATAAAGTGTTAACGCTGGCCAGTAATGAACGTATTGCTCTAACCAAGGAGATGCGGTTACTTTTTGAAATTGCCTCATTACGAACAGCAACCCCAGCGACAGTTTCACGTGCTGGAATTTTATATATAAATCCTCAAGACTTAGGCTGGACACCATTTATTCAATCATGGTTAGGAATGCGTACAAATACATCAGAGGTTTCTGCACTGAATGTACTTTTTGATAAATACGTTCCACCGCTGCTTGAACTGTTTCGAGGACGACTTAAAAGCATCACTCCTATTTCGGATATTGCGCGACTACAATTGACGTGTTTTCTATTAGATAGTATGATGACACCACAGAATGTACCACATGATTGTCCTAAAGACTGGTATGAAATATATTTTGTTTTCAGCGTTATTTGGGGTTTTGGTTCAGGTCTTTTTCAAGATCAAATTATTGATTGGAGAAACGAGTTTAGCAAATGGTTTCAAAACGAATATAGAGCGGTTAAGTTTCCCCCGGCAGGAAATATATTTTCATACTATATTCACCATGAGAGTAAAAAATTCTTACCATGGACTAATCTTGTACCTGATTTTGAACTTGATCCTGATTTACCACTGCAATCTAATTTAGTAAACTCTGCTGAAACCACACGCTTGCGTTTTTTTATGGATACTCTTATTGAAGAAGATCACCCATTAATGCTGATTGGACCATCAGGGTCCGGAAAAACACTACTAATGAACTCAAAGCTAAATACGCTTTCCACTGATAGATTTGCTGTGACAAATGTACCTTTTAATTTCTATACCACATCAGAGATGCTACAAAGAATACTAGAAAAACCATTGGAAAAAAAAGCTGGTCGAAATTATGGTCCCATAGGAAATAAAAAAATGATTTATTTCGTAGATGATATGAATATGCCCGAGGTGGATAAATATTTTACTGTGCAACCACACACTTTAATAAGGCAATTTATGGATTATCATCATTGGTATGATCGAGTTAAAATGGCCCTTAAGGATATTCACAGATGCAATTTTGTGGCATGCATGAACCCATCCGCAGGCTCTTTTACTATTAATCCAAGACTTCAACGACACTTTTGTTCCTTTGCAGTAAAGTACGTAAATAATTATTTGAATCTGTACAAACATTAATTTATTTTTATTTTGCAGTCAACCAAGTACTGAGGCCCTATTTCACATACTTAACTCTATACTTTCCCAGCACTTAGAAAATCCACAACATAAATTTGATAAAGTCATTATTAAGCAATGTTCATCTGTAGTCAATGCAGCAATAACATTGCATGCAAAGGTAGTTGGATCCTTTCTTCCAACAGCTTTGAAATTTCATTATAATTTTAACTTACGCGATTTAGCTAATATATTTACGGTAAGTTTTTAAACAAAAATATATACACTTTAATACCCTTAAGCCTTTATTTATTCAAAAATCGGGTCTTTCTGCTCACCAGAAGCTCAATAGTAAATAAAGTATTTTATTTGTACATTTTGTGATGCCTTACGATCACTGAACATTTTTAAAGGTATACTACAATTTTAATGTGAAAATGTATGTAAGACCACACAAAGTACATGAATACCTGCTCAGGATCTGTCCACTTGTTCAAAATGTCTACTTCTCCTGTAATCCGTTTGGACAATTACCACAGAAGATATTCAAGTCACGCTAATCGCCAATGTTCCGAGAAACACATGTGTGTCTAAAATTTGCTTGCTATATCTTCTACCCATAGAACAAAACCCAAAATGTTTGTAACAGATAGAAGGAGGCGTGGCAGATCTCATAAACTAAATATATATTCTAATTCAACGGCACGGCCGAGTCGATTGAGCCATTTTCGACTGTCTGTCCGGATAAACACACAGAAGTGGCATGAAAATTTCTGTATACACAGCGCCGATCAAATTATTTTAAATATTAAGTGCTATGCACACTGCCCCCGCAGATCAAAAATTCAATTTTAAAATCAATTTGTAGGCAACGTTTCAACAACGTAACGTATATCAAAGGGTATTCCACTGTCGCCTGCACCTCGACTATTAGCCTTATTTGTTCGCATTGTCGGGTTTTCCCGACCCCAACAAATATATTATTCAACACACGAATTGAACTAGCACTGTCCATCTGTCCGTGTGTCCGGGTGTCCTTTTATCCGTGTGTCCGTTTGTCAGTATGTTGCTCCGTAAACTAATCTTTCAGTTTTGATGGCAATCTTGATAAAACTTGATATATGTATATTGTTTTTATTGCTACACGCTGTATAAAAGTCGGAACGAGCCGGATCGGACCGATATATCGTATAGCTGCTTTACAAACTATCGTCCCATTTTTGTTATTTGTCAAGATAGTGCATATTCACAAATTTAAAATTTACAACATCAGACTTAATATGTAAATAAAGTTTAATCAATATCGGACCAATTTATCATATAGCTACCATTGGAGCAATCAGCCGATATCAAGGTTTTTGTATTAAGACTAGTTCTGATTTTAGAATCACCTTATCAGTGTTAATGAAAGTGAGACATAATATTACTGAGACATTAAACGCAATACAAATTCTTCATCATATACATAACTAGTATTGGAACGGTTGGAGGAGATAGCAAAATGCAAGAGTAAGAAACCGTCAGCATTTCGAAAGTGGCTTTTCTTCCTCGTTGCTTATAAACTTGCTGTCTCTTTTAAATCTATGTAATACATAAAGAAAAATATAAAAAAAAAGAATTTATTGCATTATATAACATTCGGCGAGCCGAAAGTAATTATTCTCCCATATATGCATTGATTAAATTAATATATTATTTTTAAGGGTGTTCTGTATGCAAATAGTGAGACATGCCCAAATTTTAATCAACTTCTTCGTTTGTGGACACATGAGTGTTTTCGTGTATATGGTGATAAGCTTGTGGACAGTACTGATATTGGAAACTTTAGGAAAATTATTGTTGACGTCGTTCGTAAAGGTATTGAAGGAATAAGTGAAGATGCAGTTTTTTCCGAACCGCATATATACTGTCACTTTGCTAAGGGGCTTTCTGATATCAAATATATGCCAATTCCGAACTGGGAACGCCTAAAGTCATTATTAGAAGAAGCGCAAGTTCGCTACAATGATTATGTGGGTGCTATGAATTTGGTGTTGTTTGATGACGCCATGTCTCATATATGCAAAATAAGTCGTATTATAGAGTCTTCTCGTGGATATGCTCTACTAATTGGTGTTGGTGGCTCTGGTAAACAAAGTTTGACACGACTTGCAGCTTTTATTTCAACACTGGATGTTTTTCAAATTCAGCTTACTAAGGATTACAGTGTAAATGATTTAAAAACTAATATTGCTATATTATATTCGAAGGCGGGGGTAAAAAATACTGGGTGTTGCTTTTTAATGACGGATTCAGAAGTAGCTCGTGAACAGTTTTTAGTTCTTGTTAATGATCTTCTTGCATCAGGCGATATTCATGAACTTTTTGCAGATGACGAAATGGAAAACGTGATTGGAGCAGTACGTAATGAAGTAAAACAGCTCGGAATTATTGATAGCCGTGAAAACTGTTGGAAGTATTTTATTGAAAAAGTACGAAGTTTGCTTAAAGTAGTTCTCTGTTTTTCACCTGTTGGCGCTACTCTTCGCATACGTTCTCGTAAATTCCCAGCACTAGTTAACTGCACAACAATAGATTGGTTTCATGAGTGGCCACAGCAAGCTTTGGAATCTGTTTCAATGCGATTTCTTTCAGAGATTTCTGTTTTACCTATTGAGTTAGCTGAACCCGTATCTCAATTTATGGCATATGTTCATAAAACAGTTAATGATATATCAGAACTTTATTTAGCGAATGCAAAGCGGTACAATTATACGACACCAAAATCATTTCTTGAACTTATTTCACTTTACTCGAAACTATTATATGAAAAGGTGAATGCCAATTTGGATCGAAGAACTCGATTGGAGAATGGTTTAATAAAATTGGCAAGCTGTACTAAGGAGGTAGATGCTCTTCAAGATGTGCTTAAAGTACAAGAAGTTGAACTAAAAATTAAAAACCAGGAAGCAGATAATCTTATTATTGTTGTAAGTACTGAAAACGACAAGGTGTCAAAAGAGCGTGCCATCGCAACCACGGAGGAAAAAAAGGTTCGACAGATTGAGGAGGATGTTGGAGCAAAAAAAAAACTTTGCGAGGAAGATTTTCGTAAGGCTCAACCAGCTCTTCTTGCCGCCCAGGAAGCTCTGAATACCTTAAATAAAAATAATTTGACTGAGCTTAAATCTTTTGGTTCTCCCCCTGATGCAGTAGTCAGTGTATGTGGTGCTGTCATTGTACTGTTTTCCGAAAAGGGAAAGATACCTAAAGACCGTAGCTGGAAAGCTGCACGAGTTATGATGGGAAATGTTGACAAATTTTTGGACGGGTTAATAAATTATGATAAAAAGCATATTCATCCAGACATTATAAAGGCTCTACAGCCATATATTCTGGACCCCGAATTTAACCCAGAGAAGATAGCGTCGAAGTCATCTGCAGCCGGTGGTCTTTGTTCATGGGTAATTAATATAAATCGCTTTTATGAAGTCTATCTGATTGTCGAACCAAAAGAAAGAGCTTTAGTTGAAGCAGAAAAAGAATTAAATGATGCTCGTGATAAATTGACTGCCCTAAACCAGAAGCTTAATGAATTAGAGCAGGAGCTTAATATTTTACAAATATCATTTGATGAGGCAATGGCAAAGAAGCAAAAATGTCAGGATGAAGCAGATAAAACTGCATTTACAATAGATATTGCAAATCGGTTGATTGGTGGGTTAGCAACAGAGAAAGTACGATGGATAGAATCAGTACAAAAGTAAAATAAATTTAACAATTTTAACAAATTTGATATAAAATAATATTTTTTCCCCCTTAGTATAACCTTGGGAATTAGACAACTCCCTGGAGATATTCTTATTATATCATGTTTTATATCTTACGTTGGTTGTTTTACTCGTGCATACCGTACAGAGTTACAACAGAAAATGTGGATGCCTACATTCTATAATATGCAGGTAAAAATATAATTTGATTTTAAGTCTTTTAATTGAAAAACGTGCAGTGAATCTTTATTGCTTATTTTAAAAATCTTGTATCTGAATTCTTTTCGCAGGCGAATGTACCAATAAAAAATTTGTTTATTTAAAAATTAAACGAAAACTTTAGAGCATGCTTTCAGTTTATCAACAAGAGCTAATAGTTGTCACGGGTTACAGTTATACCTATCAATAAATATATGAACAATGTTGCTTAATTCTCTATATCGTATTATATGTAAAAACCAGGCTCTAATCTCGTTTGATTATTCTTTTATGGTTTTATATATTACAATAATGAAAATTTAAAAAAAAGGGAACTTAAACGTGAGAATGCACAGTGGTTCCGCAAAGGGGCTAAAAATATGAAATGAAAATAAATGTTCTATTCTTATAAGATTATATAGTTTTGGACAGTCGTTCGGCCATTTTAATAGTGGTCAAATTTTATATCAAATTATTAATATAGAAAAACTTCGATGATGTAAATTTCACTTATACTTCTTGTAAAAACCAAACACTCGTATTTAAATTTATTCTTATATTTTGGAATTAATTTTTTACAATTATGTGTTTGTTTTATCTGCTGCTATTAACTGGGACATAATGGTATATATGTATGACAACGAATGAAACGGTTTCTTTTTGAATATTATGCAAGAATCCTTCACTTTTACCGCTGAGTGGTAAATAAGCTATTCATTTAAGACAATTTTTAAATGGGGCTCTGCATTTGTCTTCATATCTGTCTTTATCTATATATTTGTAATAGAATCTTCCGTGGAAGGTTCATTAATATTGTATGCCATTTTAGAGGCGATATAATTGTTGTTGAGTGTTCTTAAAAGTTTTAAAATGTATGAATAGTTTTAAATGGCATGGGCACTTTTAATTGAATTATGATTTGTATTTTTGTTGTATCATTTGGTTTGTTTTCCTTGTTTTATGTTGTTCTTAATAATTTGTTTGCTTGATAAGTTGATCAGTATTTAAGACAATGAAAAAAAAATCACAAATATTACAAGCCTAGGGACAAGCACGTAGTTTGCAAGTACTCATAAGTTAAAGTTTCCAGCGGTGAAAGGCCTTCCAGCGTGGTGGTGATGATGCAGATCGGTTTGTAGGAACAAAAGCTAAATATATGTGTTATTTTTAAATTCTCTTATACAATTTTTATACCCTTCGACCATTGAAAATGGTCAAAAAAGGGTATACTAACTCTGTGCAAATGTATGTAACAGGCAGAAAGAGGCGTGGCAGACCCCACAAAGTATATATATTCTTGCTCAGGATCACTAGCCGAGTCGATTGAGCCATGTCTGTCTGGATGTCTGTCTGTCTGTCTATCTGTCTGTGTGAACGCACAGATCTTAGTTATTATAAAAGCTAGAGTTACTAAATTTGGCAGAAAGTCTCCTGTGTACTATAAGCAGATCAAGTTTATTTCAAATGTTAGGTGCCACGCTCACCGCCCCCACAAATCAATAATTTAATTTTTTAACTCAATTTGTATGCGCTGTATAAAAGATTCAACTTTCTGACTTTAACTTATACTAAGCTGAATGAAATATCTACGTAGTTTCCAAATTACAATCCGATCGGACAATAATCACAGAAGTTATTAAAGAAAGTATGAACATAAAACCAAGTGCTTCTGTCAGCTAACACGGGATTAATCTGTCGGGATTAATTTCAAAGCATATGCATATGCATATGTGTATGAATTTAACAAATTAAACTACACGGGAACATAGGTCGAAGGGTATCCCACTGTCGCGTTTTGTGCGACTGTTGCTCTCGTTTTAAAATGTTTTAGCAAACTTCGAAGTAATAGTCATATGTTTCTTTTATATAGATACCTTTTCTTGTCCTCTCGCACACTCAACAATTTTATTATACCTCAATGGCTGTTTGAATTCTTTAGTTAACTCAATTTAAATACATTTTTTTTCTTTCTCCACTTATATTCAAACAAAAGAAAAACTAGTTCATCAATCTATGCAGCTCCTAGCTCAAAGTAGCAAGGTGGCCGTTGAATTTTTTGAAGGCAGCGCAGCGGCTGCGCACGTTGACGTAGAGTTATCCAGAAAAAATTCGTTGTAGCGAAGAACAAACTATCCCAAATGCAGATCAAAACTGCGTATCCAAAGAAGCAGTGCAGCAAAAGGCGAAGAAAAGAAAGAATAGACTCTAAGTAAAGTTACTAACGTACCTTTAAAAGTTGTAACTCTGGCTTCTTGAAAGATGACCTTTCACCAGAGTACGGTTCAAAAGTTTCCTAGTTAAAAATTTGCCTTCAGTAGAATTTTTTTTAAATTTGGGTGCACTACCAATAAGCACGATGACAACTGGTGTGCGAACTCGCACTTCCGCTTTAAAGTTTAGTTTTGACCAAATTCACTCTTAAGGAAATTTTAACAAACGAACGTTAGTCCGACTTTAACTATAACCAAAGGTCGACTGCAGCCGCGTGTTGATCTTAAATAGTGCAAAATTCCAGCAGCACCTAGCTTTTTCATGGAATGTATTCGGAGTAGCTGAAGTTGGCTGTGATAGAAACTCCAGCTGATATCTCAAAGCTCTAATCACTTTCAATTAAGCCTCGAAGTAGGCAGTGATAAGACACTAATTGCACTGCTTGCATGGTCAATAGACAATTTGCAGACAATTTGCACTGCTTTACCTTTGGCTACAATAAAGGCGAAGGTATTTTCTTAATTGATTGACAAAACAATAATGGAACGCATTTATAAGCGCGGGCCATTACACCACCCGATAATATTCCTTCTTCAGATGTAATATTAGCGGGAATTAGCATGAAACGTTCAAATTTCTTTCCCTTGTAAACTCTCAAGCTTTTAATAACAATTTCCTAGCTTTGTTCGAATGCGACACTTTACAAATTGAGGACCTAGTTTGGCATTAAAATTTTGCGAGAATTTTCTTTGCGCAAAGCTACGACAATAGACTTCCTGTCCTTCTTTGAAAGAGACCGGCTTCGCTCTCAGATTATACTGAGCTGACGTTGCGGTCATATGCGCAACGGATATTTGCCTGTATGTCTTTTTGTAACAGTGCTAAATTGTCTAATCTGGATATAAGTATGGTTGGCTCCTGAAGCAGCGACAATTCTTTTAGCAGCTTGTAATCGGATCCGTGAGTAATCATACCCAGACCATACAGTGCCCGATAAGGAGAACATACTAGAGATTGATGTAGTGCCGATCTCAGAGAGCATGAAATACTAGTGAGATACATATCCCATTTAAATATGATCGCACAGCAGCCAATAGAGAGCGATTGACATGCTTTGCGCCATTACTCTGTGGAGAGTACAGGGCTATATAAACATGAGTAATCCCTAGCTCTGCCAAAAACGCATTGAATTCTCCAGCTTTGAACTGGCTACTATAATCGCTTATAATTGTCTCGGGTACTCTAAAGCAGTGAAATATGTGATTTAGCAGGAAATCCTGTATGGCCAATGATGTATATTTTTTTAGCGGCTGCAACCAATGAAATTTACTGAAATGGTCAAGAACAATCAACAACCCTACATGACCTTGTTTGCTTCGCGGATATGGACCTAATAAATCAATATATAAGCGTTGCAAGGGGCGACAAGAGGGTACATGGGCTCTCATGGGTAGACGAAGACTATAGTTCGGTAATTTGCTCTGTTTGCACACCTCACACGCACGTACATAATCTCGTATATCCTTGGATAGATGACGGCGTAGCTTCTCTATGGTCTTTTGCATGCCAGCATGCGCAGAAGTGAGACTGTACTTGAAAGTTTTTCTTGAGTTTCGTTTCGTTTGGCATGTTAGGTTCGACAGTAAAGATATTTATAAATTAATCCTATGTCGACTGATTTTGGCTATATTTTCCTGTTAGTCTGACATAAAAATCTTCTGCAAACGCTGGTGAAAGCAGATCAATCACCGGACTCAGTGTAAACGAAGAAGATGAGAGGAAGAGGAATAGAATTAAAACTAGCTGACTAAACTGACTTCGGCTCGATCATGCTGTTTGCTGGTGTTGTTGTCCAGCTGTTTCAGTTGCCCGCCCTACCATGACCATTTCATCCGTGTTTGTGATATTTTCCTAAATGGTCCCTACGATCGAGTCGATCAGCTAATACCCTACCCTGTTTCGACGAAGCATGACCCTAATAAAAAGTCTAGCAGGAGTTCATTTCATTAATTTAACAATTTATTAATAAAAGTAAACATAGTATCTATTCATTATTATCCTATTAAATTTTAGTTGTTTTTATTTTTGGTAATTATTTATTTAAATGACATTATATAAAAGAAATACTGAGAGAATTGTGAGAATGAAGCTGGGGGGGGAATAATACGGCATGTATGTAGGGATATAAATAGTATATATATATAATGTAAATGAATTAAGTTATTTTTGCGTTTTTAAGTTAAGGTATATTTAATGTTAACGTGGTTAATTATTTTTATTCATGGTTTTCTTTTATTTAATTTTTTTTCTTTTCTTTTCTATGTTCTCTTCTTTTTTCTAATTTTAACATTAATATAATAATTTAGGTAAGTGTATGCACCATTCGCATATTAACTCGGACCAATTAGCAACAATCAAATGTAGATAAGAAAAAGAGTACTGTGACTTACCAATGTAACGGCGGTCCATCGACGAAAGCGCTTTCGGCGAAGATGCGGCTACGAGAGAATGCGTGGGCGGGCACACGTTGGACTATGGGCCAAACCACACATTTTTTTGTCACTTTTGAGGTTAATCACTTCATAATGTTGCTTTATTGGTATTATTTTTTTTTGTATTGCGGAGGTGTGTATTTGGGGATTTTTCGTTATTTTATCTTTTTTTCTGTTTGTTGGTTTTTGCACGGAAACATTAAATATTTCCACATTTATTTTAGTTGGTGTTGTTCACTTCTTTTAATTATTTTTCTTTGCTGGCATATTCGTCTCCTACCTCATTCTCTCACACTTCATTGGGTTGGGTTATTAACAAAAAAAAAGCATTAAAAAAATTGGATGGGTTATATCATAGGCTTGCGACATTAATTGAGGTATGTTGTCATGGCCAAACTATGTATTGGCGTATTAGCTATTCTTAGTGAATTGCCTGCCAAAGACCACGGGAAGATCGGGGCAAAGGTCAAAAACTTTTGTTGCTTTTCCCTTGTCACTTGTTCTCACTGCATATCGCTTTCGTTTGAAGAGTTTTTTTTATTGGGATCACTCAATTTAATTTTCCACCAATACTACCATTTTCCGCCACTTCACAGGTTTCTACCACATTAAAAAATCGGCACTTTCCTCAGCCCCGGGCTTGCTGGGCTTCTGCCCGCTTCGCGTTTCTCGAAACAACTGCTGTATAGGTTGTTCGAAGCGAAGAGCGGCGCAAAAGCAGAATGTGGGGAAGAAGCAGTAAGTTGCGATTGCAAAATACTCTTTTCCAGTTGTCGCAAGTTGGCAATTGCGCTAGCTGCAGGGTTTGAAAAAAGAAAGGAACAAGGATAAGAAACTCCCTTAATTGGCAAGAAAATTATTCTCATTATTACCTGATTAATATCAGTTGGACTAGCAACGGATCCTACTCTCTTTTTCCTAGGTAGAGTATTCGACGACCACTGTAGGGTCGCGGAATCAAGTGAATGGGTTAACGATCGAGCGGCAAATAGACCGAGCTGAGGACTCGACTGAGCAAGAAACCTCCGCTTGCCTTTTGCAACGGCACAGACTCTCAGGATGACGTTATCTTCATGCTGAGTCATTGTGCCGCTGGAAAGTCAACCAGCCCTTCGATATTTATATCGGCATTAATTTATCGAAAGATAAAATAATAAAACCAGGTTGGGAACTTTCTGGTATGAAAGATATATTAACTAAAAATTTTTATTTAAATCTTAGCATGTACTCAACGATGTAATGGCATACTACTATTTTGGTGCATTGCACATAACATTTTGGGTAGTCGCCGTCTACTACTATATCTAAAACAAAAGTCATTGCCTACTTTCAGGCAGTTCCTGTAATGTTATTCGCTCTTCTTTTCCCATTTGGTTTTTTGTCTATTTATAGCGACAAGCGCCACTACAATTGTCCTGTAAACAAAACATTGCAACCTATTATCCTTCTATACAATTCTTGCGAATTAAGAAGGGGGGTATAGTATACTCATCTTCTAACATGGGTCGTTGTGCCAATATTAAGGCGATCGGTGAGCAAATTTTTGTTAGTATAAAAAATACGTGAGACTGAGTAGAGTGCGTGTGCTACATCAGTGAAAAAAAAGTGAAAACATAACATATCATAGCACGTAAGATCACGTTTCCATCGTAGCTGGATAGGGCAATTAGTACGGGGTGATAACCATATTTATTCCATGCCATAAACAAGAAGAAATGGAAAACCGAAACCGCCGACAATTCAATTGACGAGACGTGCAGCTATGGCTCAATAAAATGCCTATGCGCCGCCAAGAGGAAGAGAACCTTGACCTCCCACCGATCGAACATGAAGACCTCATAGACGAAGATCATATCAGCACCGTGATCTTCCCCGGCGCCCACCCGGTATCAGTCCCGGAGAGCAGTCGTGGCTGACGAAGATGGGATCTCATCCACCCGCCCAGGCAGAGCCCTAAAGTGGAGTGACCCAGGAACGGCAGCGGATACCTGTACCCAGACACTGCCAGAGCCAGTAGAGAGCTGGGAAGAGGCCCTGCATTTCAGTATGCAAGAGATGGAAGATATGTTGGGCCCCTCTATCGATGTGGGAGATATCGCGAGAAACCTCTTCGTGCCCGGAGTAGATTGGGTGAAAGCACCGCGGTCGTGGCGAGTGCATACGCAAGGGCGACGCATCCCTGCGTTACTGGAGGAGCAGATCCAGGATCGGCAGCTCCACGACCACCCGATGCCACCGATTCACGCTACGAGTCGAAGGCATCGCGTTCCGAGTGGTTATCGGCCGAGGGGGATTAATTTCGATCCTGCGTCATTAAAGTAAGGGGGTGAGAACTCATATTCTGAGCCCACAAATTTATCTTTATTTAGTTTAAGTATTACCATGTAAGAAGAAGAAAATAAAGTCTAAATTTTTTGAACTATTATTTAATCCATGAAATGAACTTAAAACTGGTAATTCAATTACATCGTTTGGTACTTTACTAATTTTAATGAACGAAATTGGGCTTCCCGTGTCTATGAGGCATGCTGTAATAAATTTTGTTTTAGAATAGAAAAATGGGATACGCTAGATCAAAAGGCACTGGCGTATATGGTGTTAAACGTAAAACCAACTCAGTTGATGCACATTAAGGCGTGCACAACGGCAGAAGCAGCTTGGAAGAAACTACAGCAACTACACACACAAGTTGGGCCTATTAGGAAAGTACAATTATATCAGAAACTTTTGCGTTTCAACATGCAGCAAGACGAGAATGTAGGAGCACATGTAAACTCATTTGTGGAGACAATTGAGAGATTAGCTGAAATCGACATCAAAATAAACGAAGAATTGAAGGTTATAATGTTGTTGAGCAGTTTGCCTGATACATGGGGAAACTTCGTAGTCGCTATTGAAACCCGCGATGAGTTGCCCACGTTGGAAATCGTCAAAGTAAAACTGTTAGAAGAAGGCGCTCGAAAGAGCAGAACGCGAAGGCAATGCGGCGTCACAAGCAGTGTACACACACACGCAAGCTAAAGGCAACAGAGACAAAGTAGAAAACAACAACACCAAGAGAAACGAAAGAACAAGCGAAAAGCAAAAATTTAACGGAAAATGTTTTATCTGCGAAAAGCCAGGGCACCGAGCTAGCGAATGTCGGAATAAGAAAAAGAGCGCGACGGACAGTGCTAAAGGGAATCAAGCAAGTTGTGTATTGCACAACTACGTTGACAAAAGGCGCGAAAGCATTTGGTGTATCGATAGTGGTGCAACATGTCACATGTGTTGCGATCGCAACATGTTCGAAACCATTGACGAGAAGAGGAAGACTTCAGTCATGTTGGCAGCAAACCAATTCGTTGAGTCCCAAGGCGTCGGTATTGTGAAATTACAATACGAAAACACTGTATTAGTGCTGCAAAATGTTTTATTTGTCCCGGAGTTGCATATGAATTTTTACTCAGTAAGCGCAGCAACAAGATATGATATTTGCACTACATTTAATGGAAAAGAAGCGCTGGTAAAGAACAAATACGGCAAAGTTGTGTTAAAAGCAGTCCAAGAAGACAATTTGTACGTATACTCAGAAAAAAGTGCTGTATTTACAATAAACAGTTTGTCTGCAGTAAATTGTCATAATAGATTTGGCCATCTTAATTTCAAAGATCTAGAGTTGCTTAGCGAGAAGCAACTAGTACATGGGATGCACATCGGAAACATAGAAGAGAAAATAAATTGTGACACGTGCAATCAAGCAAAACTGTGCTCGTTGCCGTTCCCACAAAAGTCAAATCGAGTCACAAAGAAAGTGCTCGAATTGGTACATACAGATGTATGTGGGCCAATGAATGTAAAGTTAATCGGTGGAAATAGATACTTTCTCACTTTTATTGATGATTACTCACGCAAAATCTATGTTTACTTCTTGCAAACCAAAAGTCAAGTGTTTGAGAGATTTAAAAAGTTTCAAAACTACGTGGAATGCCAAACCGGATACAAAATGTAGTCGCTACGAAGCGACAACGGAACGGAATATGTTAACAAGGAGTTCACAAAACGCTTGGAAAAATGTGGCATAAAACGGCAGTTGACGGTTCTCTACACCCCGCAGCAGAACGGTGTAGCAGAACGCGCCAATCGTACCAAGAGCACTGGCAGGAGGTACACCATTTGAGGCTTGGAAAGGCCACAAGCCGTCAGTTAAACACATGAGAGTGTTTGGATGTCGTGCGTTTGCTCTTGATAAATGCACAAAAGGCAAGTTCAAGGCAAAGGGAAAGGAATACATCTTCGTTGGCTATTCCTTTGAAGCAAAAGCATATCGCTTATATGATAGAGAGAAGCGATCTATAATTGAAAGGCGAGATGTACGATTTGTTGAAGGTGAGTTTTGCACAAAAACGATCAAAAACTGTGAACCTTGTGAACAAAATAATGACTTTATGACAAACATTATTCGCCTTGAGTCATACACTTATACTCCACAAAACGAGCAGATTGACCATGAAGAAGGATTAAAAGACCTGCGCAGTGACTCAGGCAAAGAGGAGGAGGAGTTTGTGAGCGCAAGCGATAATGAAGGCAGCGATGGAGGGAATGGTAGAAGCGAACCTCAGCAGGACGATACCACACCTAGACGAGGACCAGGTAGGCCCAGACTAGTACGTACAGGGCAGCCAGGCCGGCCGAGAAAGGAATACCAGGTGCTCAATAGTCTGAACTATATGGATGATAATGAGACACCGAAATCCGCCTCAGATGCATTGCAGGGTCAACATTCGCATGATTGGCAAAAGTCAATGGAAAATGAATTCGACGCCCTTCAAACAAACGATACATGGACGTTATGTGAGCTACCTCCAGGACACAAGGCTATCGGTTTGAAATGGGTATATCGAATCAAGAGAAACAAAGACGGCGATATTGAAAGCTTCAAATCACGATTGGTTGCTCAAGGCTGTGGGCAACAGTTTGGCGTAGATTATTGGGTAACGTTCTCACCTGTTATCCGGTATGAGACGATTCGTATGCTGTTTGCAATAGATGCTGAAAAACAATTGTTTGTGCACCAAGTCGACATCGCAAACGCATACCTGAACAGCAAGCTTCATGAAATTGTGTAAATGAAGCAGCCGCCGAATTTTATTGACAAGCATCATCCGAACAAGATTTTTAAGCTACAAAAGGCTCTCTACTGGCTAAAACAATCAGGAAGAGTGTGGAACAACACACTTGATGACGTCTTAAAGAATATGGGGTTCAAAAGAATATGGGGTTCTCTCGTTTGGCGCCGGACATTTGACATTGAACTAATTTGTGTAAAACTACACTTTCCCGGTTTTTTCATGTATATAACCTGCTCCTATATTCCGCCGTCATCGGAATTATCAGTCTACTTGCAACACTTGTCTGCAATTAAGACTATTTTTAACCTGTTATCAGACAGAGATCACTTCATAGTCCTGGGTGACTTTAATATCCCAGAATGTAATTGGACATCTAGTTCTGAAGGAAACTTCCTTTTGCCTTCCCGGCAACATGACCTATTTGACGGTTTGTTTGACATGTCTTTGTCGCAGGTCAATCATGTCAAAAACTCTCTCAACAGATTGCTTGACTTATGTTTCACCTCTGATCCTTCCAAGGTGATTGTAGACAGGGTACAACCCCTTTCCCTTCCGGAAGATCCTTATCATCCCACTTTCGAAGTGAATTTCGACTTGGGTATTAGTATTGTGGATAAAAATGAAAGGCCGTGTAATCGCGTGCGCTGCTTTAAGAAAGCAGACTTTGAAAATTTAAATTGTTTAATTTCACATTGTGATTGGTCTGAATTTTATGCATCAACTGATATGTCAGTTGCGACTAATATATTTTATAACACTTTAAACTCTGCTTTTGATATCTGTGTTCCGTTATCCTATACGACAAGCTCAAGCAAACCTCCTTGGTTTTCAAAAGAGCTGTCTCGCTTAAAAAACTTAAAGAGTAGCTTATTCAAGAAATATAGGATTAAAAACTCGCCGCTTATCTTTTCCCGCTACTTAACTGCTCGGGCAAACTTTACCGTGCTTATGTCAGCGTATGTCAGCGGTCTTTCCTTCTAAACTTTTGTTTGATAACGCTGTGGCGGACACAGATCAGGCCATGGCCGATATGTTTGCTAAGTTTATTCAAACAACTTATTCTTCTTCTACGCAGAGCATTCATTCTTATCCATATAGTGTACCAAGTTCAAATGGCATCTTCACACCGTTACTGAACGAAAGTTCACTTTTTAAGGATCTTAGCTTAGTTAAACCAGTCTTTTCACCAGGTCCCGATGGTATCCCGCCTGTATACTTAGATATTGTGCCAACTCCTTATGTAAGCCATTGCTCAAATTATTTTCGCTGTCCTTAGACACCGCCTCCTTTCCTTCCATATGGAAGGAATCATTCATTATCCCTTTACTCAAAAAGGGCAGCAAGGCTGATGGAAGTAATTATAGAGGTATCTCTAAATTATCGGCTATACCTAAATTCTTCGAGAATGTTATAACTCCTCACTTGAAACACTTTAGCAGATCCGTTATATCTCCTTTTCAACACGGATTCGTGAAACGTCGTTCTACCACGACAAATTTGCTTGAGCTGACATCCTTTGTGGTAAAAGGATTTCAGAAAAATCTTCAAACTGATGTCATTTATACTGATTTCAGTAAGGCATTTGACTCAGTCAACCATTCTCTTCTTGCACATAAACTGAATCTCCTCGGTTTCTCACCAAAACTTTTTAGTTGGATTGTGAGTTATTTTGGTGACAGAACCCAAAGAGTCCTCTTTAAGAATAATCTTTCTTACCCCGTTTATGCCACATCTGGTGTTCCCCAGGGAAGCCATTTAGGTCCCCTGCTCTTTACACTGTTCATCAATGACCTCCCAACGGTCATACTTAACTCCCGTACTCTCATGTATGCTGATGATGTGAAGCTCTGCTTTCAATTTAAAGACGACTCCTGTCATTCTCGCCTTCAATCCGACCTAGACTGTTTCTATTCTTGGTGTCGTGCAAATCTTCTTAACCTGAACAGCTCCAAATACAAGTTGATGACATTCTCACGAGCCTGTCCAAAGTACGTATCTTACTCTCTTTGTGGTTGTACCTTAGAAAGAATTTCCCTTGTTGATGATCTAGGTGTCCGTTTGGACCGCAAACTCAAGTTTTGCGAACATATATCATCAATGGTTAATAAAGCCATGGGTGTGCTCGGCTTTATTAAGAGATGGTCTAATACCGCACACGCACTCACACCTCCGAACACATTTACCCCGTGGCACGTACGCATGCGCACTTGTTGAACTAGGCTCTCTCGAACTCTCGAATATCATTAAAATACCACACACACACACACACACACCCTCGAACACATTCACCCTGTGGCACGTGCGCATGCAAACATGATCATGCATGCTCAGTTTCATATGCTCACACTATCAACCTTTAACACTTCCCACACTATTTTATCACCTACTGATATACCTAAAACCCATTAATTATCCCTATTATGACCCACAATTAACCGATCGACATGTTTATTAGGATCCTTTATTACCTAATACCCCTCCTCACAACACATTACCTTCATTTACACACCCTCTAGAACCCGCCCCCATATTACACATGACCTTTTTTTCCCTCAGTGATAGGGGACCACCTCACGTACATACCTTTTTATCCCTCACCTGACCTTTTTACCGGAAACACCTCACCCTACTTTTTGTCCCAGAACCCGCGCCCATTGTCTTAGAACCCGCGCCCATATTACACCTGACCTTTTTTACCCCTCACCACGCCTTTTTATCCCTCACCTGACCCTTTTTACCTACGTGATAGGGGACCACCTCACGTACCTGACCCTTTTTACCCCTCACCTGACCCTTTTTACCCCTCACCTAACCTTTTTATCCCTCACGTACCTTTCTACCGGAAACCACCTCACCCCACTTTTGTAGTATCCCAAGCAGAATGCTTTCGAATATAAATTCGAAATTCGAAATTGCCCCTCTTTTTGCACTGAACTCGGTTAGCACAGCATAAAGCTTATCTCTTATCTCTTTGAACTCGGTTAGCGCAGCATAAAGCTTATCTCTTATCTCTCTTAAGCCGCCCACGCGATTTGACTGATCGTATGATTCAACCGTAACTCCAGCTTAAAGCTTTTTTTTTCGAAGTTATAAAAAGAGCTTTTACCTCATCTATCTCACACTTTCTGATCGGCTCTTTTGTTAAGCAGACGCATTGTCTTTGTGATCTGATAAATTTAAATAAAAAGTCTTAATATAAAAAAAAAGCAAATACGGCGTACGCTGCAATTGGAACCTGGTTAGATCACCAGCAATTTTCCGGCGCGACCGAAGAAATCGGATTAATTCCAATAATTGTGCCAGTAGTGCTTTGCTCTTCAAAAGGTGATATTTTTCAAGTGCTATAATTGTGCAACTTGCTAAAGTGAAAATTTGCTTTCAGCCGTGTGGCAGGCGGTATTTCTTTTGAGGTCCAAAAGGCCTGGCCACGCTTTCTTCAACTGACCTGGAGCCCACTGACTGTCAATCGACCTCGACCGACCTTGGTTAAATCCAGACAAGGTCATAGGTCGATAAAAGTTCTCACTGGTTCTGTTGTGTGGGCCTGATCTTAGATAATATCTGATCAGTGCATAAGATAAGTCATGATATTGCTGTGTACGATGCTGGTGCAACAATCTCCATAATCACCCAGTTTTCGGCTTCAAGCCCAATTTTTTTCTTTGGTTGCAAGAGAACGCGCGGTGTGCAACTGTTTCCCCAGGCACAGTTTGGAGGCCTATGGTTCTCAAACTGCCTAAGTGAAAGTCACACACGCACGCACAACCAGAAATTAATTAAAATTAGTACGGCTGATGAGTTCTATAACTCGAGAGCAACAATAGAAATTAAATTAAAAATTGTTTCAATTAATTCAACGAATTTAAGTTATTCAAACCATTCATATGAAAATTCAAATGGATTCAATGAAATGAAATCCTTATAAATCTAATTTAAATTTAAATTACAACTAGCTTAAGTAACGTAATTTTCTAATATATAAATCTCTGCTTAATGGCCGATTAATTTAATTTTGTTTGGACGAGCATGTACACATGGTAGGCATATATAACTAATTTCTTCTGAGTATCTTTAATACAGCTTTACAACTTTACCCAACAACCGTTCAATGGGCCCATCGTTCGAGAGAGTTGCGGATTAAAAATATATAAAAGAATATTTGAAAATGAATGAGTCTACACAGTAGTTTGATGATTAATTAGTATATATATAAATGCCGGATCTTCACTGAAACAACATGAAATAATTTAATAATAGTATTCTTTGAATATTAGGGGCAATGCCTAGATATCGCCAGATACATTGCCATGGTAGGGTGGGTAGAGACGAGGAACAACAACACCTAGTTCCCTCTGATGAATAATTCCAGTATTCGTTTGAAAAGGTGTGTCGGCACCGATTTTGTTGTTCTCGTAGATTATCATTATGCTAGTTAAACCGTGCACTTATATTGTATGACGTAGTATGTACTAGGGAGTTTGGCCTGGAAAACCCCGACCAATCCGGCGAGCTTAGACCGAGCAAAGCAAGAGTGCACATCCTCCGGACCCAAAACTCCACGGGCTCAGGCTTCTTTCAGTCACCTTAGTCTGAGCTTGAAAGCCATCAAAATATACTAGGCTGTACGCTACACATATAAATGGCGCCCAACGTATGAGGCCGAATTAGCTTAAAAAGGAATAAACTAGTTAGTTTAAAATAATGATTTTAAACTATTTTTAGTTTCCCAGAAGAAATTTTAGCTTGCTTCGCTCTACTTCTCGGCTAGACTTTACATCACTCAGCAAATTTTGTTTTGGTTACATATTGATTTCATATAGTTTTTTTTAAAGAAAAGTTCCAAATCTATCTTAGGATTTTGCGTTTGCAATTCTTCTAATGGGATTGGACGACCAGGATGAGACTAGACAATTCTGAGGAATTTATATGAAATTAAAATTAAAATTCACTTCGTATATATTTGGATTACAAAACTCTGTTTTTTTGTACGGATTTTGTCCAATATTTCGAAGGAATCTGCAATAGTTTTACATACTCATTAAATTGAAATAGTAAGTGTTACTGGAAATTATTTATCATTATTTTGTGTTGTTGAAGAGAAGAGAAAGATAGACCTATTTTTTGTATGAAATAAAAAAATTTAAATTCGTATATTTAGACATTTTTGTGGTAAATAATATTCTATTTACTCATGAATTGATTTTACCTAATTTTGGAAATTGTATTATCAAAATGTCGGTAAGACATAGCAATGATGACATCGTGGCGGCTTTAGCTACAGCAGACCCTTTTTGTGGGATTTGCAATGAAGTAATGACTGCCACACATCTAATAGCAAAAACATCATGTTTACATAACTTTCATAAAGACTGCATCACTGAACATCTTAAATCAAATACTTTATGTCCCATTTGTTCTAGCGATTGTACACAAATGGCATTACGATTTTCGAATAATAACCTTTTTGCAGAACTACAAGATTCAGAAAGACCTGGTAGCAGGAATGATTCAATTCGTAGTATAAGCAATTCTCAGCCCACGAGAGGCCATAAAGCAGGTCGAGCCCGCGGTACTATTCCGAAATCTAAGATGACTACTAGATCAAATACTCGTGGTAGATTAGATTATGTTCTCGCAGAACCAACACAAACAAACTTCAACTTGTCTCTTAAAACTCCTGTAGATATTGCAAACTTTGTTCAATCTACAATTAGTGCACATCAAGCAACGATGGTCGAAAGTCTAACCTCATATTTGAATAAATCAATTGAGACGACCATACAAGAACAATTAGCTTTGTTAAAAATTAATCAAAGAACAGACTTAAGACCACCAGATATATTCAACGATAATAATTAAGCATGTAGAAACAATGATAGATCTCAAATGAACCAGTCAGTTTTACCTGGAGTATCACCAAGATATAGCGCTCTAAATGGAAGCGTAAATTCTCGTGTATCTCCAGAAAAAGTCCCAAATATTTTACAAAGTTGGCACATCAAGTTTGATGGCTCTAAAAATTGTATGAGAATGGAAGAGTTCATTTATCGAGTTCGTGCTTTAACTAGGCAGAATCTGAACAATGACTACGAATTACTTTGTGACCACTTGTACTTGTTATTTACCGGAAAAGCCAACGATTGGTATTGGAAATTTCACCGTTCCCACACCAATTTCACTTGGAACACCTTTTGCGAAGAATTTAGGAAAAGATTTGAAGAAGTGGAAACAGATTATGATATATGGGAGCAAATAAGAAAACGCCGCCAAGGTGAAAATGAGCTTTTCGATGATTACCAATATGTCATAGAAGATCTCGTTGCCAGACTTCAGAACTCCCCATCCGAAGGTGAGCTAGTTGAACTGTTGATCCGGAATGCTAAGCCAAATTTTCAACATGAATTACTTCATTAAAATATTCCGAATCGTTCACGGCTCAGACAAGCAATTCGAAAACATGAACAATTCTATTCTAATTTGAAATTCTTTAAACCAAGAGGTATACGTCCTCAGATTTCCGAGATTAATTGTTCTGAAGATAACGAGGACCAACCTATTTTTGAAGAAAGAACAGAAGAAGTCGCAGCTATTCAGCGTCGTTCAACTCCTTTAATACCAACATGTTGGAATTGTGACATCAAGGGTCACAAATTTGTCGATTGTGTAGGACCCCGTAGTATTTTCTGTTACGGCTGTGGAGCTAAGAACACATATAAGCCTGTCTGTCCTAAATGTACCCAAGCGGGAAACATGACGAAGGATGTGTCCAGCCGCAACAGCCAGACACATCCATAACGATTCAAAATATGACTTCGGAAAACTCAGCATCCAAATTAATAAACAATCATATAATTCGTGATGCTGAAACACAAACAACCCAACTCAGTCCAGAAAATCAAATTCATTATTCTTTTATTCCCTTACATAAAAGAATAGAAAAATATAACTCTATTCGAGAAAAGATTTTTAATGAAATAGAGTATAGTACCCAACTATTAATAGAGCCCAAAAGGTCAACCAAACGGTTACGTAATTTCTGGAAACGAATCCAAAATGATCGGAAAAAAATTATTAGTGCTATATTTTTAGAGTCTGATAATAGAATTTACACCAATGTACATATTGACGAAAAAGAGTATGTTGCATTATTGGATTCCGGCGCTACAATAAGTTGCAGTGGCAGTTCGGCAGCTCAAGAGCTTTTGTCCAATTATAAGACTCGCAAGTGTTCAGGAGTCATAAAAACCGCAAACGGAACCGAAAGCAAAGTAGTAGGAAAAATGTCAACACCAATTAAATATAATAATAAAATTTTTGAATTAGAAATATTTATAATCCCAGAAATTAAACAAAATATTATACTAGGAATGGATTTTTGGAAGAAAGCTGGTTTGGCTAATAAAATTTCGGATTCCCCTTTAATTTCCGAATTAGATATAGGAACTTCCGAGGAAAATGAAGATACTCCTAAATTACATATTTTAACACCTGAGCAAAAACAACGCCTCAAAACTGTAAAACTAGATTAACAACACATGCTATCGACGTAGGTACAGCAAGTCCCGTCAAACAGCGGCATTGGCCTGTTTCCCCAGCCATAGAAAAAATAATGTTCGCTGAGGTTGATAATATGCTGGCACTCGACGTCATAGAAGAGTCCACTAGCCCGTGGAGTAGTAATTGTGTCTTGGTGAAGAAAGGCGAAAAATACCGTCTATGTCTCGATTCGAGAGAGGTGAATAAAGTTACAAAACGTGACGCATATCCACTCCCTCATATCGACGGCATTTTAAGTAGATTACCACCTGCACGTTTCATCACCGGTCTAGATATGAAACATGCGTACTGGCAGATACCTTTAGAGGAGAAATCACGACAATATACGGCTTTTACTATACCGAACAGACCGCTATATCAGTATAAAATGATGCCATTCGGTTTATGTAATGCCGCTCAAACTCTATGTCGCTTGATGGATACAGTCATTCCACCCCATCTAAGAACACGTGTGTTCGTTTATCTTGACGATCTCCTTGTTCTATCGGATGATTTTAATTCGCATTTAGTTCTTCTTCAGGAAATCGCCCTACGTTTGAGGAAGGCTAATCTGACCATTAATGTTGGTAAATCAAATTTTTGCATGAAGGAAATTTCATATCTCGGGTTTACAATAGGCAACGGACAAATAAAAACCAACCCAGATAAAATAAAAGCCATAACCGACTTTCCAGTTCCAACCACTATTAAGCAATTGCGTAGATTTTTAGGTTTAGCGGGATGGTATAGGCGGTTTGTGGATAATTACGCCACAGTTAGTTTTAGCCTGACGGAATTGTTAAAACAGAAAAAAGTTTTTAAATGGAATGAGACTGCCCAGGAATCTTTCCAAAAATTGAAATCCTGTTTAACAGTCGCACCCATTCTAATAACTCCTAATTTTTCTGAACCATTTGTCTTACTTTGTGACGCTAGCACCTATGGAATCGGTTGTGTGTTAGCGCAAAAACGAGACGGAGTCGAATTACCAATAGCGTATATGTCCGAAAAATTATCTAAAGCACAGCGTAACTATTCAGTTACGGAACTAGAAAGCTTAGCGGTTATAAAAGGTATAAAAAAGTTTCGTTCTTATATTGAAGGACAGGAATTCCTCGTCATAACTGATCATGCGTCTCTTCAATGGCTCATGCGACAAAAAGATTTATCTGGCAGATTAGCCAGATGGTCAATGAAGTTACGATCATTTACTTTTGACATTTTACATAGGAGCGGTTCGCAAAATGTTGTGGCTGACACCTTGTCACGTAGAGATGAACCTACAATCGAATCCATAACTCTTTTTAAAGAAGGTCCAACAATTGATTTAGAATCAAAAGAATTCAATTCGCCTGAATATCAATCTCTTATTGAAAAGATTAAATTAAATCAGTCGAAAACACCTGATTTAAAAGTCGTTGACAATTATGTGTATAAGAGGACTCAATTCGCATCTGGCGATCCGAGTCAAGAAGATTTTTCATGGAAGCTTTGGGTACCCTCTGACTTAGTAGAAGATGTACTTAATCAAGCACATAACATGCCGAGTTCTGCACACTGTGGAATGAGTAAGACTGTTGACAAAATAAAAAGACATTTCTTTTGGCCGCGTATGGTCAGCGAAATTCGGCAATACATATCAGAATGTGATGTCTGTAGAACTACCAAGTGTCCAAATACAGTTCTAAAACCACCGATGGGAAACCACTCACTTCGGAACGACCTTTTCAGAAATTGTATATTGATCTTGAATTGAAAAAAGTTTACAGCACCTAAGATTTGTGAATATTTAGAACAATCAATTTTCTATACTTTTGGGGTGCCAGAAACAGTCCTAACAGACAATGGCTCACAGTTTAAATCCAGTCATTTCCGGAAATTCCTTGATAGTTTTGGTGTTTTCCATAAATGCACCGCAATTTATTCACCGCAGGCTAATGCCAGTGAGCGATTAAATCGATCGGTATTGGCTGCAATACGAGCTTACATTGGGACTGAACACTCGAATTGGGACTTGAATTTGAATGCCATTAGTGGCGCACTAAGAGCTACTCTTCATAGAAGTACCGGATGTTCACCTTATTTTCTGACCTTCGGCCAGAATATGATTCTAAACGGTCAAGATTACGAATTGTTACGCCGCTTAGATTTGTTGAAAGATGATACTCGATTAGAGAGAACTGACAATCTGAAAGTGGCCCGACAAATAGCCAAACAAACCATAGATCGAGTACATCAGGAAAATGCAAATAGATATAATTTACGTTGTCGACAAGCTCAATTAAACGAAGAAGATAAAGTATATGCCAGAAATTTCACACAGAGCAATGCTATTAAAAAGTTTAGTTCAAAGCTCGCACCTGTGTTTATTTCAGCGTCGTTAAAGAAAAAACGAAGCCCATATTATTACGAGTTGGTAGACGAGAAAGAGAAACCTCGCGGAGTATTCCACTTAAAAGACATACAAGTAAGCAAAAAGATATAATGGTCTTCAGATAATGCATCTTCGAACAGGTCTTGTTCCATTATCTGCGCTGTAGTATCCCAAGCAGAATGCTTTCGAATATAAATTCGAAATTCGAAATTGCCCCTCTTTTTGCACTGAACTCGGTTAGCACAGCATAAAGCTTATCTCTTATCTCTTTGAACTCGGTTAGCGCAGCATAAAGCTTATCTCTTATCTCTCTTAAGCCGCCCACGCGATTTGACTGATCGTATGATTCAACCGTAACTCCAGCTTAAAGCTTTTTTTTTCGAAGTTATAAAAAGAGCTTTTACCTCATCTATCTCACACTTTCTGATCGGCTCTTTTGTTAAGCAGACGCATTGTCTTTGTGATCTGATAAATTTAAATAAAAAGTCTTAATATATAAAAAAAAAGCAAATACGGCGTACGCTGCAATTGGAACCTGGTTAGATCACCAGCAATTTTCCGGCGCGACCGAAGAAATCGGATTAATTCCAATAATTGTGCCAGTAGTGCTTTGCTCTTCAAAAGGTGATATTTTTCAAGTGCTATAATTGTGCAACTTGCTAAAGTGAAAATTTGCTTTCAGCCGTGTGGCAGGCGGTATTTCTTTTGAGGTCCAAAAGGCCTGGCCACGCTTTCTTCAACTGACCTGGAGCCCACTGACTGTCAATCGACCTCGACCGACCTTGGTTAAATCCAGACAAGGTCATAGGGCGATAAAAGTTCTCACTGGTTCTGTTGTGTGGGCCTGATCTTAGATAATATCTGATCAGTGCATAAGATAAGTCATGATATTGCTGTGTACGATGCTGGTGCAACAATCTCCATAATCACCCAGTTTTCGGCTTCAAGCCCAATTTTTTTCTTTGGTTGCAAGAGAACGCGCGGTGTGCAACTGTTTCCCCAGGCACAGTTTGGAGGCCTATGGTTCTCAAACTGCCTAAGTGAAAGTCACACACGCACGCACAACCAGAAATTAATTAAAATTAGTACGGCTGATGAGTTCTATAACTCGAGAGCAACAATAGAAATTAAATTAAAAATTGTTTCAATTAATTCAACGAATTTAAGTTATTCAAACCATTCATATGAAAATTCAAATGGATTCAATGAAATGAAATCCTTATAAATCTAATTTAAATTTAAATTACAACTAGCTTAAGTAACGTAATTTTCTAATATATAAATCTCTGCTTAATGGCCGATTAATTTAATTTTGTTTGGACGAGCATGTACACATGGTAGGCATATATAACTAATTTCTTCTGAGTATCTTTAATACAGCTTTACAACTTTACCCAACAACCGTTCAATGGGCCCATCGTTCGAGAGAGTTGCGGATTAAAAATATATAAAAGAATATTTGAAAATGAGTGAGTCTACACAGTAGTTTGATGATTAATTAGTATATATATGTAGTTAGTTTATTTTATAGTGTTACTTTATTGTTTAATGACAATTGTTTATAGTACACTTTATATTGTTTAGTGACAATAGTTCTTGATTATTAATATTTAATTGTTTGATGACAATTGTTTAGCTCTAGTTGCATAAATATTTGGCGCGATTGAAAAACTTGCGACTGCTCTCGTTCACCATTTAACTCAAAGTCTTTTCTTTTGGGTTTTCCGTTAATAAGCGTTGCCACTGCGCGTTACTCTCTTGCTCTCTGTTTTATTGTTCATTTTAGTTCCCTGATCTGGTTCATTTCCCACAATCGGCCCTCCTGATACATCATTCGACCCGAATGAATTTCCCCACGGCTTCATATATTCTGCGACTGTCGATGTCTTAAAAGGTCCATCGCCGTCTCCAAGTTTTTCTACGTCATACCTTCCGTGCTTGTTTATCTTAACGACTTTGTAAGGTCCTAGAAATTTTCCTTTCAACTTTAACCCAGTTCCGTACTGAGTACGCTTAATAGCTACTAAATCATCTATTTTATAAATTTTCTCACCTTTGCGTTTTAAATCAAAAACCCTTTTATTTTCTATCTGCAACTGTTTTATGTTTTCGGAAGCTCTTGTGCGCACCAGCTCTCTCTCCTCATCTAACTCCTTCACTAAGGATTCCTTTATCAACAAATTAAGCTCTAGATCATTCGGAAGACGCATTTCATCAACGGTCTATCTCCCTTGCTAATCGGGGTCAAGAAACCTTCTTTCTTCCCAGCTTTCGAATTAAATACAATACACTCCACACAACTGTCGACAACACGAACAACCTTTTCCTTAAGCTTTGGTATGAAATAAGCTTTCTCAACTAAATCTTGCGTTTTCTTTGCAGCAAAATGTCCTTGCTTATGAGCAATCGTGATTATTTCATTTTCCATCTGCGACGGTACCACAATAAGCTCGCGATTAGGATCTTTAAAAAGTATTTCGTTTTCTATATAAAAATCTTCATACCCTTTATTTTCTACAAGGCTTCTCACTACTTTCGTCCATTCATCAAGTAATTGTGCTTGTTTCAATCGATGTACAACAGTATCACTCAACATAAAACATGATACTCTACTCAACGCATCAACATGTCTCATTCTTGTCCCTGAGCGATGTTCTATTTGATAATCAAAGTCTTGAAGGTATAATGCCCACCTAGCTATCCTCAAAGGAACATCCTTCTTCTTCATCGTCATAGTGAACGCGTTGCAGTCAGTCACAATCTTAAATTTTAAACCTAACACATACACTCGCCACTTCAAGCTCATAAGAATGATACTTTTCTTCACATGGGTTAGTCTTACGACTCATGTATTGAACCGGATGAAAGAGACAATCTTCCGGGTCTTTTTGTAACAATACACCACCGAAACCATATTTTGAAGCGTCTGTATGGATTTCCGTTTCTTATTTAGGATTGTACAATTTCAATACGGGATTAGAAGTTAATGCTACTTTCAACTGTTCAAATGCTATCTTCTGCAGTACGTTAAATTCAAACTTTGTATTTTGCCTTAACAGGTCCGACAATGGCTTTGCAGTCACTGCATAGTCTTTGACAAATCTGCGGAAATACGACGTCAATCCTAAGAATCTTTGAACACCTTTTTTATCATTTGGCAACGGAAAATTAACGATAGCACTTGTCTTCTCTCCAGAAGGCCTAATAGTACCACACTCAACTATATACCCCAAAAAGTTAACTTTCTTCTGCAATACCTGACATTTCGACCAATTTATTTTTAATCCATTTCTACTGGCAACACTTAACACCTTCTCAAGCTTTACCAATCCTTTACACACATTATTACTTGGCACATCCATGTATACTACTACATCTCCACTGTTGATTAGTTCCCTTAAGACTGCCATTATGAATCGAGTAAAAACTGCAGGTGAATTTGTAATACCGAAGGGCACATACAGAAATTCGTACTGTCCCTTCTGTGTTACAAAGGAGGTATATTTCTGCGATTCTAACTCAACGGGTACATGAAAGAAACCGTTAGTTAAATCTAAAGTCGTATACACCAAAGCACTGTGAAGCTTTTCAATAACAACGTCAACCTGCGGCATTGGAAAGTGATCAAGAATTATCTTTTCATTTAACTTACGATAGTCACAACACAATCGTTTTTTCCCATTCTTCTTCGAAACAAGCACCACTGGTGATGCGTATTCCGACACACTCGGCTTTATAATCTTGTCACGCAACCATTCCTGAATTTGATCATCCACAATCTTTTGTTCACACTCTGCCAAACGTCTTGGTTGTTGGAATACTGGTAAATCATCGGTTAACAGTATTTTCATCTTCACTGGTGTCGAACAATTTCGAATTGGCTTATAATCTCCAATTAGACTTAAAGCTTTTTCTTTTTGCACACTACTCAAATGTGATAAATCAACCTCTTCAAATATGTCAGCCTGCTCCACACCCAACATGCACATACTTTTGAATTCAACAAACAACTCAGCACATGATCCATTGCTCAATGGCTGGATTCTCGGATTCTCAACCTTTTTTTGGTTTACAACTCGACTTATAAACTCTGTGCCCCCTTTGGTTACTTTCATATCCACGCTGTTTAAGATTGTTCTTCCTAAAATCGAATCAAAACCCATATCCTCATCAGGAACTACGTGAAATTCAACTTGCATGTCTATACCATCTATTTCAACCGAAATTACAAAGCTACCGAATGTAAGCACCTGGCTATAACCTATGCCAGTCAAACGCAGCGTCTCCAACACCTTTTGGCTGCTGCCGTATTTCTTCGAGCACTAGATACGGAATCTCCAACACCTTTTGGCCTCCGTTGTCTAAAGTCTTCCAATGTACTCGGCGTCACAAACACCTTTTGCTCGCCGTCGTCGATTGAATTCCAATTGCTTCAGCTTCACCGTGACTTTTTTGCGTCGTTGTCGTTTTTCTTATAATTGATGCGGCGTCACGTTCTTTCTCGCTCGCACTCACTAGGTTCGCACTTATATATATACAACTTGGGCCATTCACGGACGAGCCCCCAAAATTGTAGTTAGTGTTACTTTATTGTTTAATGACAATTGTTTATAGTACACTTTATATTGTTTAGTGACAATAGTTCTTGATTATTAATATTTAATTGTTTGATGACAATTGTTTAGCTCTAGTTGCATAAATATTTGGCGCGATTGAAAAACTTGCGACTGCTCTCGTTCACCATTTAACTCAAAGTCTTTTCTTTTGGGTTTTCCGTTAATAAGCGTTGCCACTGCGCGTTACTCTCTTGCTCTCTGTTTTATTGTTCATTTTAGTTCCCTGATCTGGTTCATTTCCCACATATATAAATGCCACGTGTTTTCTCAGCCTAAGGCCTATTTTCTTTAAGCAGTAAACTGCATGTATTATGATTTATTTTCCCTTCTAAAACAAAAGAATAATGTATTTAAGAATTTGTAAATGAATTTATATAAAAAAAATAGAATTGAATATGGATAATTAAACATTGTTATGGGTCTATCTGGACCTTCACTGAAACAACATGAAATAATTTAATAATAGTATTCTTTGAATATTAGGGGCAATGCCTAGATATCGCCAGATACATTGCCATGGTAGGGTGGGTAGAGACGAGGAACAACAACACCTAGTTCCCTCTGATGAATAATTCCAGTATTCGTTTGAAAAGGTGTGTCGGCACCGATTTTGTTGTTCTCGTAGATTATCATTATACTAGTTAAACCGTGCACTTATATTGTATGACGTAGTATGTACTAGGGAGTTTGGCCTGGAAAACCCCGACCAATCCGGCGAGCTTAGACCGAGCAAAGCAAGAGTGCACATCCTCCGGACCCAAAACTCCACGGGCTCAGGCTTCTTTCAGTCACCTTAGTCTGAGCTTGAAAGCCATCAAAATATACTAGGCTGTACACTACAGTTCGGACTATAATAAACTATATTACATTGTAGCTAACAACAACAATAATTCTGTATCTTGCTTAAAATCACTAATCCTCACCCACCTTTCCAGTAACTAGTTAAGGACATACTCGTCTTCTTTCTAGTAGTAACAGTAGTACTTTTTAACTAACTGCATGCTTTGAACATTCTAATCGCTATTTGATTAGGCTTTGCTTACTAACACTAACTCTCCTGATCTGATTGGGTTTTTCTGGGTTTTCCCCAATCCTCTGCAACAAATGTTGGATCGGCTTTTTCATATTTTTTTTCCCAGAGTCAAATTTAATTCAATTAAATTTTTTTTCTCTTTAAATTTTTATCAACAGTTAAGATTTTACTTTAAATTTAAAATTATTAATTAATTGTTTGTTCTTACTTTTAGACAGTCGACTGACCTTAGTCGACTATAAACTAATTAAATAAATAAATAAAAAAAATGCAGGAACGAAGCTTGCTTATACATTAAGCAAGAACAACGGAAATTCAGCTATATAGCAGTCTATGTCGATGACTTAATCATTTTGTGTCCGAGCGAAAATGACATATCTGAAATTAAGAAGAAGATTGCATCAAGCTTTAAAATGCATGATGACGGTGCGATCAACTATTTCCTTGGCATGGAAATAGAGCGAGATGGTGAGAGAGGATCTATCAAGATGCGCCAGAAAACTTTCATAAAAGGCCTATTGGAAACGTATGGTATGAACAGCTGTCGTCCAGTAAGCACACCGTTGGGCCCAGGATACCAAGTGGGATGCACGAGTGAAAGCTGTGTCCAGGTGAATATTAAAGAATTTCAGTCACAAATTGGTTCGCTTATGTATTTAGCAGTCCTGAGTCGGCCAGACATTTTGCACGCTGTGAGCAAATTGTCGCAAAGAAACACTGATCCACACGAAGAACACGAAATTGCAGCGAAACACATTCTGAGGTATCTTGCGGGTACTATGAATCTGAGTATTATATACCGCAAGTCTGGCGAATCAGTCAAAGGCTTTGTTGACGCTGATTGGGCTAACGAAAAGGACAGAAAATCCTACAGCGGCTACGCATTCTTTATGGCAGGAAGTGCGTTCTCTTGGTCATCAACGAAGCAAAGCATTGTCGCGTTAAGCAGCACAGAAGCGGAGTACATCGCGTTATCCATGGCTGCCAAAGAAGCTGAAAAATCTCTAAGCGTTTTTAGAGAATCGAAGAATAAACGAAATAAATGAAATTGAGACGCGGTGGTTTCGAATGTTAAATCAATTTATTGTTGCTGGTGGCTTAAGTTGGTGTTTCCCTTTCGATAGCGAAATGTGTATTAAAATAGAGCGGTGACCATGGTTTGGCACGCACTCTCAAATTTTGCCATCGGCAACTGCCGATCAACACATAGCAAGAGAGAGATTTTCATGACTACACTTCTTGTGCTCTCTTAACTACTATCTTATCTACTCTCTTAACTATTGCTCGAACATTCCGGCCCCGTTGAAGAGCTCCGGTCTTTAATCCATCGGAAGTCGGGCCAGCTTGTGTATTGGTCGATTAATTGTGCCTGCGGGTGTTTTTATTTCGGCTACTCGGACCTTGCCGTCCTCCCCTCGAATTGTGCGCGTTACGCGCCCGGTTATCCACTGCTGAGGGGGTGTGTTGTCGTCGTGCACTAGTACGACCGCCCCTTCCTCGAGGTTGTCCTCGCCTTTGGCCCATTGCGTTCGCTGCTGGAGGCTGAGCAGGTAGTCCTTGGACCACTTGCGCCAAAAGTGCAGTTTGAGCGCCGACAGCTGCTGCCACAGCTTCAAGTATCCGCGTCCTGGTTTCCTGCTGGTCCCGTCTGGGTCGGATTCGCACGGCAGCGCCAACAAAGGCTGACCGATAAGTAGGTGGCCTGGCGTCAGCACCTCTCCATCGCTGGGGTCGCTGCTGTCGACGAGCAACGGCCTGGAGTTGAGCAGCGCCTCGACGTCCACCAGATGTGTGCTCAGCTCGTCCTGCGTCAGGTTGGCGTTGCTCGCTCCTCGCAGAAGCCTGTGCTTGGCAGACTTCACTGCGGCTTCCCAAAGTCCTCCGAAGTGCGGAGCGCGGGGGGGGATGAACCTCCACTGAACTCCTCTCTCCGCTGCGAAGTTCACCAGCCTCTCCTCGTGGTTGTGGAACGCCGTCTGCAGTTCCCTCAGCACGTTGCTCGCTCCAACGAAATTCGTCGCGTTGTCGCTGAATATCGTCTCCGGTAATCCGCGTCTCCCGATGAACCTTTTAAAAACGTTTAAAAAAGCATCAGTGGATAAGTCGGTTACCAGATCTAAATGCACCGCCTTTGAGGCAAAACAAACAAAAACGGCAACATACATTTTAACCGGTGGTCTACCCCTGATTCTATAGCTAACATAGAACGGCCCACAGAAGTCTACTCCGCATACTCGAAACGGCCGACCTTCTCGAAGACGATCAGCAGGCAAATTTCCCATTAGTTGCCCCAACAATTTTGGTTTATATCGGAAACAGTGTATGCAATTCCGAACAACTGCAGTGCATAAACTTCGAGCATTTACTACCCAAATTTGCTGCCTCAAAAGTCCAACAAGCACTTTTGGGCCAGCATGGTAGTGCCTACGATGCAAATAACTGACTTCAAAATGGACATGTGTCCCAATTCTAAATACTCGTTCATGAAGTCATGGTACATAGTTTTAAGAACTGCATCCTTTGATATTTTACGCTCAAGTTGCAAAAAACGCCTTTCAGCAGTTTGAAAGGACAGGCCAAGAACCTTTGGATCGGTCTTGAAAGGGAGATCCACTTGGAAACGACCAGAAGATAACTGCTTTACAGTTTTCTCGAAGAACAGTTCACAAGCCTGTTGTTCAGCTGTTTGGCGAACAGCCTTCGATTCGAATGAAGATTGATCCAATTCCCAGAAACGGTTAACTAACGAATCGAGAGAACAATTAGTTTGGGCCATTAAGCACCCACTGAACTGATGCCTAGGCACTTGTCCAGTACATTTACCTGCTACTATCCATCCTAGCAGCGTTTTTTGCATTATAGGAAGTTCAGAACCTAATTTTATTTGCCCAACGCACAATAATTCGTAGAACAATTCTGCTCCCAAAAGAATGTCCACCTTCGCTGGTCTATTGAATTCTGGGTCTGCCAGTTTTATATTTTTGGGTATTTTCCAATTTGAAATACCCATGGAATGTCCAGGCTGTGTTGTCGAAATGGATTTCAATACCCAACATTCAGCCGAAAAATTGTGAGAGTTTATGCGCGACTGAACAGAGGCACATATCTTATTTTTGCTATCTATTGTTGCACCGCCAACCATCGAGATAGCTAAAGATGTTGGCTCCCGTTTGAGCCGTAACATCTGGGCCATGCTCTCAGACATCAAATTGATTTGGGAGCCACTATCAAGTAAGGCCCGTGCAGGATGCAACTGACCAAATCTGTCTTTAACATTAACGACAGCTGTGGCGAGAACAATTTGGTCATTGTTTGATACATGTCCTGAATACGAATCTGACATAGTCGCTTGAAGACTGGATACCTCACCTTGAACAGGAGTAGTATACCTGTGAAGCAACGCATGGTGAGGCTTCGAACAAATTCGACATTTTGATGCCTTACATTTTGACACCATATGACCCACAATCAAACAATTTAGGCACAACTTTTGTGTTTTGACGAATTCAAAACGTTGCATAACTGATATAGCAGCAAACGATGGACACGTATCAAGATTGTGCGTTTCTGACTTGCAGAAGACGCACACAGACGATGATGAACGCCCTCCATCAGCACAAGCAAAGGACGATTTAAACTGATGGGGCTTCTTAGCGTCAACTCGCGACCTTGTTTTGTCCCGAGTTGACTCCACTGCTGACAGATACTGATATCTTTTATTCAATTGTCTAGCACAATCTTCCCAAGATGGCAGCATGTCATAGTCAAGCTGCTCTTCAAAACGAGATTTGGTAACATGGTCTACCTTTGCCATGACCATGTGAATTATCATTGCATTAGCAATGTCTTTGTCGTTTCCTAACGACGACAACGAAGAATAAATAGCAGACACCGTATCTATGATCGATCTTAAACTCGATGCAGATGGTTTTGTCATGCTAGGTATATCAAACAATTGTGAAACTGTATCAAAGAATATAAGACATTTATTGTCATATACTGCTTTGAGACTAGCGAGGGCCTTTGGGTAATTACAATCCGTTAATTGGTACGGCTTAACTACCCCTAATGCTTCATCTGCCAAACAAGAAACTAGATGATTGAACTTTTCGACGTTTGACAAGGAATTGTCGTCATGGACTAAACTTTCAAACAGGCACATAAAATTTTTGTATTCCGAATGTTTGCCACTAAATTTTGGCAAACGCATTTTCGGCAACTGAGATCGCTGGCTCGAAACTATGGTGCAATCATGCTCAGGTCTTGGCCCTGAAGTCGACTTGGATGCGTTAATATACAAGGCTCTTGTGACGACACACAAGTCCTCTAATGGCCCTCTAGAATCATTAAGAGGGCTTAAATTATCCAGATCAGTCTGTAGATCCATTGCCTTTTGTATATAACCTTCTAAAAGCTCTAATCGGCACGCTAACTCTGTTTTATCCGACGAAATGGTCTTTGCTTTAATTGCCGTTTGCATACGAGCAATATCAGCACTAACCTTGTCAAATCTTTGCAAGCACATTTGTAATTTTGCACTTGTCTTGCTGATTTGTGGCTTTTCACTTGTCTTTTCGGTCTCAGACATGTTGACTAAATGAAACACTTATAGAAATCAAAAAGGAATAAGTGTCACAAACTTTGTGAGCTACCCTCGCAACGGCGCTGACTATGTAAATCTAACTTGCTTACACACACACACGCGCGAACTATGCGTTGTGTGAGCAAACAAACGAAAGTGATCCAAGCGATCCGAGAATAAGCAGGCTAAACTTTTGCTGTAACTACGTTTGTAGGCAGCAATGTAAAAAGCGGGGTGCGGGGTATGCAATGCAACAAGAGAATATATGCACACGCACTCTAAGTGGTGTGTATATCAAACAAACGAAAAGAGAAACAAGCTACGTTTGTAGACAGCAATAGAATATGCGGGGTGCGGGGTGACGAAATGCGAGAAGCGCCAAATGCAAGCGAAGTCGAAACAACGAAAGTATGTGAGCCCAAAGGAAGGTTCGAGGTGAACGAACGCAACAACAACTGTATGTGTGTATATGCAAACTCTAACATGCACGTACATATGCAGTTTATGTATTCACAGCTGTTCCAAGTTAGCGGTCAATATGTAATACATATGTACGCTAACCGAAGATCGAACAGCGACAATTTGCATTTACACGCACACACTCAATTATTGAATAAATATATAAGCCACCAATTTTATGTTTTTAACTAAGGTAAATGTTGCCGTTTTTGTTTCTTAGTATTTATTATTTAAGCAAGCAGGTTAGTATCATAACACAAATGCAACGTATTATGGCCTTTTTTATTTAATGCTCTTTTGTTGTTGGGGTTAGTTGCTCATATGTGCATCTATGTATATGTACGTATGTAGACATACATATTTATGTTTCAATGTAAGTACAAATGTATCGATGTGTGTAGAAGCAATCACGTACACACGTATATACATATGCAGGTACACAGCTTGCATGCAATATTTAAAGACTATGTTAAGTATCAGAATTTGAGCACTTAGTACATGTGATTATGTACTCCTATATTTATTTCGACAATTTCGTCGTTTCAAGCAACAAGACTTGCTCAATTTTTGATACTGAATACCTGTAGGCTGTCTAGAGAGTCGATAGACATTGAGCGACGACTAGCTTCCATTTAAGTCCAGCGGCGACAACGAAAACGGCTTGGCAGTTGGTTCCAGCGGCGACGACAGCGGCAGGTGGCACTTTGTTAATATTGTCTTTAATTTGGTTTCACCACACACACGAACGCGCAAGCAACAGCCAACCAGCACACAATAATTCTCAAGAATTTAAAAACAATTTATAAACACACCGAAGTCCCTGCTCGGGCGCCAATGAAAAATCTCTAAGCGTTTTTAGAGAATCGAAGAATAAACGAAATAAATGAAATTGAGACGCGGTGGTTTCGAATGTTAAATCAATTTATTGTTGCTGGTGGCTTAAGTTGGTGTTTCCCTTTCGATAGCGAAATGTGTATTAAAATAGAGCGGTGACCATGGTTTGGCACGCACTCTCAAATTTTGCCATCGGCAACTGCCGATCAACACATAGCAAGAGAGAGATTTTCATGACTACACTTCTTGTGCTCTCTTAACTACTATCTTATCTACTCTCTTAACTATTGCTCGAACAGAAGCCATCTACTTGAGAAGACTTCTGCATGAGATTGGATGGTCTGGCGACAACATAAGTGCGCAACACATAGCGCAGAATCCTGTGCATCATAAGCGCACAAAACACATTGACATAAAATATCACTTTATACGAGAACAAGTAGAGTCAAATGATATTGTATTAGAGTATGTAACAACAAACGATAATGTTGCCGATGTACTAACAAAATGTCTTAATATGAATAAGCACAACGGCTTTGTAAAGAATCTTGGCATGATTTGAATTATATAATATGTAGCTTAAGAAGAAGTATTGAATATGTAACAGCCGCTAACATTTAAAGTAAGCTAACATATAATTAGGCAACACTGTACAGCAGTTACTGAATAATCTGGCAACATTGTATGAAGCACCAGTTTTTGTATTACTCTTTATCCTTAGTTCTGATTAAACGTTCGACCGTACCACTACGTTGTGTCTTTTTCATATACACAAACTCTTACAACACATTTGATTTGGAATGCCTTCAATGAGGAGCCCCAACAATTCTTCTTCGTTCATATTTATGCCATGTGCAAGCATTACCTTATCGTAACAAAGCTTTCGCCCGCCGTCCCTTTTCGATCCTCAAATTTTCGCCTTGCCTCTCATTTTAACGTCTTCTCACCAAACATCTTCTCCCCAAACATCTCTCTGTCGCCGTCTTGGTTGTCCAGCTCATCACCGTCTTTGTTGCCTTCCTCGCCGCCATCTTTGTCGCCATCCTCATCGCCGTCTTCGCTGTTGCTCATTTCATTTTCGTCGCTCTTTGTTGCTATAGTTGGCTCCTTTAACACGCTCAACCACCGTTTTAATTGCGCCGTTGATGCACTGTTTATATTCATTTTTAAATGTTTGTCTTTTTGTTTTTATATTTATTTTATTGATAATGTAGGGGTATAATATATATATTCCCCCTTTAGTAAAACGCAAACGCACAACAAAGTTTCTGTCTTTTATTTATTCACACTTGACGTTATTAGCGTAAGCCTTTGACTGACTCTCTCTCCGTTTGCGATCTGCCTCTCCGCATGTTGCTAGAGAGCCGATGTTGTGAAACAGACAGATTACCACCGGAAAGCGATCGACAACTTAAGCATAATGTTTATATACAGTGTTGATATAACAAACTTATATACAATGTTGATACAATACAGTGGCGGATCTAGGATTTGCTATGGGGGGGGCTTGGAAGTTTTCTATAAATCGATGTTTGCAAGAAAAATTAAAATCAGTACCACTTTATTCTTTTTTTTAGGAGTGCCAGTTTATATTTTTATTAAATACTATACAAGATGTGTTCAAAAAGTATCGCGAATTTTGAATTTTCACGGGTTACGTATAATCGAATTTCGATTTTTTTTTGTTTTGTTATGCTGGTACACTGTTCCCGAACATCTGTACCAAGTTTCAATTGTATAGCATTTTTTGTTTGGTTGTGAGAGGCGTAAATGTTATAAGTGTTTTGCGTGCTCGCCGATTTTTTACTATCGAAAACTATGGATCAAAGGATTAGCATCAAATTTTGTGTAAAAAATAAAATAATGTGCTCCGAAACACTTGAAATTTTGGCATTACGGTAAAACTGTTCTTAGTAAAAAAAATATTTATAAGTAGTACAAACTCGTATAACAGTGCCATTTTTTCGCTCGTTCATTCTTCAAATGACCTATCCAACGTTGCAAGTCGCCCAGGTTTAAGTTTAGCGAAAGAGCCACAACTTCATCACTGGAGATTTTCACATCTTTATGTGTGTATCCCGAAGTCAACTCGTTGAGTTGATTTTCAGCCATGTTGACTCTTAGGAATATTTTCAGTCTTTTTAACGCTGAAAAAGAACTCTCTGCTGTTGCTGAAGTCACTGGTATTGTTGTAAATAATTGAAGCAGTATCGCAACATTCGCAAAAATTATTTTCCTCTATGCTTTTCAAAGCATCAATCGCTGTTTGTGCTTGTAGAAATGAAGATGTTTTGCAATGCTGGTGCCAAAGGGTTATTTCTGATTTCAGCTCTGTATCATTGCAGCTTATTGAATCTGTTTTGTATTCTTTTACAGCATTCACTATTTCCTCAACGGTAACTTTTGTATGTAGCTTTGGAATTAGTCCCTCTAGAGGCAAAATTTTCAAAAATTTCCCTTAAATCTTACACTCATTGAACATATCATAGGTCTAAATACGGCTTATGGGGGGGCTACAGCCCCCATAGCCACCCCTAGATCCGCCACTGATACAACAAACTTATATACAATGTGTGTGCATTTTATCTACATACCCTAGCTTATTACAGTAACTAAACCAATCAAAACATAAATCAAAAAAATTACATAAATAAATATACCTTTATTAATTTTTATTAATACATGTGTTGTAGGTGTCACTGATCTCGTGTGTGACCCGATTTGATTTTCTTTTGTAACTGACTTATGTTTCAACCAAACATGCCACTTGCACACAGCCCTAAAACTGATTTATTGGTGCAAGAATCACAGGAACTGATAGGTACCTGTCTTCTATGCGATGAACATATGACAGGATCCTCAAATCTTGTAACAACTGAATGTTAGAGACACCCCGAAGTGTCCTATTTGTGAATCCACGGGAGGCATACAACTGATCTTAGATGAAATGCCAGGTCCGTCAGTAACAGTCACAGCTGAGGAGGCGAGAGTGCACGATACTAGGTATAGAGGCCAGCGTAGGCCTGTGTCTCATTCTTGATCAACACAATTGAACAAGTCAAATGCTTCAAGGGAAGACAATTTATTAAATCCTGACACTCAGCCAACCAAGCGTCCTACTCGAGGTAGACGAGGAAGGGGAGGTACAGTACAACCTCAAAGTAATGTATAAAATTCTCAAATGACAGACACACAATTAAAGCCACAAGTAGAAATCAATTACGATAAAATTTTCGAAAGAATGGAAAGTATCATTCAAGCGGAATTGTCTAATGTGCAGCTTCAAGCTAATGTAACACCACTCAGAGTTCCAAATAATACTGTTCAGTCTCGCTCACCTCAAGCAAACTCATTCTCGCGAAGCGAAGCGCGCTCTATTACGACGCTGAAGATTGTCTTAGCGGAGATTTTCCGATGCTGTGCAAAAATTTGCACGTCCTTCTCACTGGAAAGGCCAGAGAATGGTACTGGCGCTTTCGTAAAGAAAATAGGGTGATCACTTGGAAAGAGTTTTGCTTGTCCTTGAAAAGCCAATATCAGGATTTCAAGGATGATGACGTTCTCATGGAAGAAATCCGTGCGCGTAAACAGCTAGAAGGAGAATCCTTTGAACTATCTTAGGAATCAATTATGAAAATTGCTTCTCGTCTCGCAGAACCGTTTGATGAATATTGATTAACACATCAATTGCTGCATAACTTGTTGCCAGATATTCGGCAAGCGTTACTTTTTGTGCCCGTACTTCAGTCGCTCATCTCAGACAGTTGATTTATAAACGAGAAAAACTTTTTAGGAGACGTTGAATTTCGTAGGTCTGCTAAAAACGCAGTTGGTCCTAAAGTTTTTAGAAGAGCTTTAGCGGCATTAAAAACCGAAGAAGATTTGTCTCAATCAGACTCAGAAGAGAACGCATCTGGAGAAGCAGTACAGTTGGCAACAAAACCTTTGACTTTTTGGAATTGCAACAAATCAGGTTACACATGGGATATGTGTTTCGCAGAGCGCTGCATATTTTGTTATAGGGAAATCTGTCGAGGCAGATTGTCCCCAGCGTTTGTCACTCGCGCAAAACTCACCAGACTTACAACCTTTGAGCCCGTTTCGTCCTTATCATGAGCGGCTTGCTCATTATGAGCGAGTTCATTCGCGGATTTTCGGAGATATATCCTCTATTTGTCGCAAAGTCAAACGCAGCACGTTGCGTATGCGTAACTTCTGGTCTATACATTTCAAAGTGATAAAAAATTATATTCTGTGACTTTTGAAAGCCATCATACACGAAAATTTAAAAAGTTTTGCTGGTTTTAGTACCGAGTAAGTACTTTGTTAGCAGCAGATTCTTATTGCTGGGCAAGCCCTAATAATTTCCTTGTTTTCTTTAGGGACTTGATTGAATAGCCCTACGGAGCACCCTAGCGGCACTCTAATTATATTTGACACAGCCTTTGGCGCAAGACAACACGTGCTTGAGTCAGGCTCGTGCGCCCTGCCATATCAATCGGATATATTTTGTAATTCTGACATATCAGTCAGTTATATATTTGGTGTATGGTAACGCTGCACTTTGCAAGAGGTGTGCAAGCTGTAGGAGCGCTTGTCGCTCAAATAATTCTGAGCTACACTTAAAAGTATGCAACAGTAAGAGGCAACGCTTTGGTTTTAGTTTTAGTAGTAGATTGCGATGATTTAAAATAGTAGCAAGTTAAAGCCTTTCAAAACTAGCAAAATAGAAATATTGTAAGGATGCTTTCTCAGGCTGGGGTACATATCTCAGTCTCGCCAGGGTCTTTACAGAAAATTTATATAAAACTAGGACTATCATGACTTTTAGTAAGAGAAGAGCTACTAGTTGGTCATACCCTACTGGAGTATTACAGGGTATAGAGGGGACACACGTGGTCTATGTCTCGCATGTGTACTCGCTGGAAATGGGGGTCTCTACATGGGTCGGGTCACCACGTGGTCCGTTTGGGACTCACGTACACGTGTCGCGTGTCACACGTGTCTGGCTATCGCCCGCTCACGACACCTCTCACGGTCGATCGTTAGTCGTGCAGCACGCCCGTGATCGCAGGTGTTCTCGCAGGTACTCCCACGAGCCGCTCAGTGATGTATTGCACCACTCCGCAAACTCGTTAGAATCCCGCTCACACACTGGCTTGCCAGCTGGCGCCTCACTCACGACTCACGATCAGCCGTCGGTCGTGCAGAAATGCCCGTGGCCGCAGGTGTGTTCGCCTGTACTTTCACAAGTCGCTATGTGGTGTATTCCGCCACGCCGCCACTTGTTAAAGCACACGCTCGTGCACCCGCTTGCTAACTGGCGTTTCACTCACGACACGAATAACGAGTGGCCGTTGACCATGCGGAGCGCCCGTGACCGCAGGTGTCTGCTCGTGTTCCCACAAGTCGCTCGATGGTGTATTGCACCACGCCGCAACTCGTTAGAACACACGCATACACACCCACTCGTCAACTGACGTTCACTCACGATGCGAAGTGTGCGTGTGTACGCTCAGAATCGCTCGCTGGCCAGCGGAGCACCGGCATGCCAGAAAAGCACGACTCTGCAAGTACACACTCACACGCACAGCACACACGTACACGATACTTTCACAACTCTCTAAAGGGTATATTTAAATAAATCACTGCGGGTGGTTTCGTTTAAAATAGTTTATAACATGTTTATTCACTGTTGCTTTCGTTATTTCCTATCGCTAAGCACTTATACTAATTAGGCCCTGCCTCCTGCCTACTCGCACCATCTACGCAGCTACGAACTAATACATTCAGTATTTTTAAGGTTTCTCCTGCTCACCTGGAGTCTCCTGCTACAGGATTCATCTCGGGCTCTCGTCAATGTCCTCGGGCACTTGACACTTATATATTTTAAGCTAGTACTTGTCACTTTTATTATTTTTCTTTGTCCCCGTGGGAGAGCTACTGCTGCCGGCTTAGTGTGCTGTTCGCGAACGACTGCCCTTCACCTAATTTCGGCAGCTTGCATTTCGCTGCCTACGTCTCGCTGCTGCGTCTCCGCTGCTGCCCGACGCCGCTGCCTTCGGCCGATCGTGCCTGGCTGCTGCAGCTCTGCTCGCACTGCTTGCCTAGCGTCGCTGCTGGCTGAGCATCGCTGCTGGCTGCGCGTCGCTGCTGACTGAGCGTCGCTGCTGGCTGCGCGTCGCTGCTGGCTGAGCATCGCTGCTGGCTGAGCGTCGCTGCTAGCTTAGCGTCGCTGCTAACTGGCGCCTGGCGGTGACTGTACACGAGCTCTAGTGCCCAAGCACCGTTATGCGTGCAAGTGTTCGAGCTCTGGGTACCGAGGTACCGTAACTCTTAACTTGTGCGCTGGGCATGGGCGTCGAATGTCTGGCGTTGCGCTACGTTGTCTACCCCTTTCTTTGTTCCTGCCTATGCCCCTGTCTTTTGTTCTGTTTGACCATACTGCGGGGTATATGTGACTTAAAGGTACCTTATATTATATATGCAAGTTATATTAATACTATGTGGCGCGCTTCATGCGGCGTCACAATATATAAAACAAAAAAAAATAAACCCCTTGCTCCTGGTTGTTTTAGCGAACGAAAAAAAAATTTAATAAATAAAAAGGGGAATTGATTTTTTTGGTATCGATAAAGAAGTGTTTCATGGCCAACATAGTAGGGGTGGATTGCTTTCCCGTGGAAAGGTGACTAGGAAAAATTACGGCATTTTGAGCTTGAAATGGCGCCAAAAAAGGTTTCCTGGATAGGTCAAGCCTTGGCTCTGCTTACTACCCACTCGTTCCTTATACCGGACAGATCATGCTGCGGAACTAAAAGGACGAGCAAGCCTGAGCAGCCTTCATAAAAAATTTATAATATATATTTTCATATATATCCATTTATATCAGGTAACTACATATAGGAGTTTTTCCAGTTGCCAATCGTGGCAAGCAATACCATGAGAAGTGGAGGTTTCCTCATTATTCCCCTCTTCTCTTCTTTATCTAGCGCAAGTTGCTGAGTTTGCAAGATTGACTTGCAAACAGCTGTTCTCTGCAAGACTTCACCTTACACCTCTCTCCGCTTCGAGCAAGAAGATTTTAGTTGTTTCGAGAGACGCGGAGCGGGCAGAAGCCCAGCTGGTCCGGGCTGTAGGCGAATCCAATTTTTCTTGTGTGTGGAGCTTAGCTGGCTAAGATATTTGACCGCCAATGCTAATGCAAATCTAAGTGAAGTGCAGTTACTTGCCTTATACAAAACGAAAGAGATGTCGGCAGTATAGGCAGAATGTGCGTAAAGCGCAAGGTGCAAGGCAACGGAAAGTGGTAAATCGCAAGGTGCAAACAACCGAAAGAGAAGCGACCTTTGTTCCCCGCTATCTATGAAATTCCCAAATTGCCAAATTCTTATTTTTTTTGTATTATTTTTATAATTTTAGTTTAATTGTTTGCCAAATTGAAGTGTAGTTAATTCAGAAAAAGAAAAATTATAATTGTACCCATGGTGAGAGAATGAGAATGGAGTGCCGGCAAAGTGCAAAAAACCAAAATTAATCACAAAGAAAACCAAAACGAAATATAAATACAGTGAACATTCTTTATAAGCAACCTTTACACAAGCAACATTCTATTAAAGCAACTTCTGCATTAGCAACTTTTTTTATTCCAAAATTTCTGTACAAGCAACTATGATTTTATTTTTCGTTTTAATTTTCATTCTTCCGTAAAAATGGAGAAGAAAGGCAGAGTATCAATTTCTTTGAAAACAAAATTATTAATTTTAAATGAACTCCAAGATGGCAAGACACCGACAGAGATCTGCAGAAGCTACAACATCCATAAGTCGACTTTAACGAGGATAAAAAATAATAAAGAAAACTTGGAAGAATTCGCCTCAAAAACGTATGTTAATCAAAAAAAAATTAAGCGAATGAAGCCATTAAAAAATCCTGACCTTAAAGAAAAACTATACGCGTGGTTTTTACTACGGAGAGAAGCAAACGAATTGGTTTCAAACGAGATGCTCAAAGTTAAAGCACTTGATTTAAAAAGGTCACTCAATGGACACCAAGAATTTTCAGCCAGTGATGGCTGGCTTGATAAATTCAAAAAACGCCACGGCATAAGAATTTTGACGGTTTCCGGTGAAAAACTTTCCTGCAATGCTGAGAGTGCTGCTACATTTACAAGCGATTTCAAAAAGATTATTGCCGAAATGGTGTTTTTTTGGAACAGATCTACAATTGTGATGAAACCGGTCTGATTTACAAAGGTTTGCACAAGAAAACAAACACTACCGTTTTCGAAAAAACTGCTGTAGGACATGAAGGAAAGGGTCACCATTATGCCTTGTGTAAATGCAACTGGGACGCATAAACTCGATTTGATGATGATTGGAAAATCTAAAAATCCTCGGTGTTTTAAAAATGTAAATTTACCACTGTATTACAAATCATCCAAAAATGCTTGGCAAACTTCGGCGCTTTTTAAGAAGTGGTACAACGATTTATTCAACCCTGAAGTTTCTCGTCACTTAGAAGCTAAAGGCTTACCAGTAAAAGCAATTTTATTGGTCGATAATGCCACCAGTCATGGGACAGCAAACACTTTTTCCAATGATGAAAACTTTAAGGTTATTTTTTTTCCACCCAACAATACACCCTTGTTGCAACCACTTGACCAAAAATAACCTTACAAGCAATGAGATCTTGTTTTTGCGACGAATTCGAGAAAAAGCAGTTCTTAAAAGACTTAATTAATATTATTTTAACTATGAAATAAAATATAAAACTGCTTATTTATCAATAAATCACAAAACTGATTTTTCTTAAAATTTATACTCCTTTTTTCTTTATAAGCAACCTGTTCTACATAAGAAACTTTTTTGAAAAAATTGGTTCAGATTAGTTGCTTGTATAGAATGCTCACTCTAATTACAAATAATAAAAGTTTAGCGAAAAATAATGAAATAAAACAAAAACTTATATCAAGTGAAACAAATGAACAGCAAAAGTGCAAAATAAAACATAAAGTGTGCAGAAAAGGCATGGTTTGACCCACTGTCCAACCGTTGCAGAACCCAAAGATCTCTTTTGCAGCTCTTCGCCGAAAGTGCTTTCGTCGATGGACAGCGGCAAACGGGGTAAGTGACCGATATTTCTATTTAAAACTTACACCGAGCAGACGAATCTAACGCATAAAGCACGCGTAAAGCTACTCGCTCTTTGATCGTTCTCTTGAACGGCGCGCTCTTAAAGAATAAAAGAACAAAAGATTACGAAATGCTCTTAAGTGAGTCTTCCGTCTTCTTCTTGCGTTCAGTTATTTTTTGTTCACGTCTATCGTTATTCGCAACTTTATCTTTGGTTGCTCATTTGTTACTCTACTATGAGAATCCTGAATACCCTAACGTAAATAAAGAATGAAAACAAATTAAACTCTAAACTTTAATATTATTTAAATTTATTCATATTGCTTTTAAATTTTTAAATACTAAAATCATATTGCACATGTTCTTATAAAATGTCATACTATTCCTCCACAGCCTCATTCTCCCACTTTATTTAATAACTTTAATTAATAGTATAAAAATGAATTTTGCTAGGTATAAATATAATAATTATTTTTAATAAATGTCAATTAGAGAAATGAACTGGTGATAGAGTCTTTTTATAATAGGGTCATGCTCCGTGAACACAAGGTAGGGTACTAATCTATCGACTCGATCGTAGGGACCATTTATGACTGTAAACAAAAACAAAAACGGATGAAATGGTCAAGGTAGGGCGGGCAAGCTAATCAGCTGGAAAACACCACCAGCAAGCAAGCACGATCGACTCGAAGTTTTAGCTTTGTTTATGTCCTTTCCCTTTCCCTCTTCTCTACTTCTTTGCTTAGACTGTCTTCTTATCAGGTGCATTTAAGACTATCTATCCCCTACAAGCACGCGAAGTCAAATAAATTCTCTGTAGACTCAGCCAGCATTTACATATAGCACACCAAATCAGATGATCCCCCCCACTTCTCTCACCCGACGCCAAGCCGGTTTTATCGCGTGCAGTGCTGCAATGTACTGACCATCCGCTGGTGATGAAATACTTTAACTATTTCTACGTAATATGCTACAAAGCATGCCACACATACACATAACCTCTCCGTTAAGCGGCATTGATTTAAACAATCGTAAGTAACAATATACTTTCATATGCAATCTGTGCATATAATAATTGACTGTTACAAAATTCTTAGGTTGTCTGCCTTGGCGGAATAAAAATTACAAGCGTACATTGTTGGCCGGCTGAGATGCCACTCATCTTTAATCCATCATCTGTAACGACATCGACACTTTTGGGGCGCAGAATAGTGATAGTGAATAGTGACACACATCAAATCATGTAAAAATCAGTCACACACACACACCTCTCATACACACTACACAACAAATTGTTAAATTCATTCATGCATCCTTATTGAATACTTTAAAAGTCAAATTGAATTTACTATAAATACTCAAAACAAAGAAAGTAAAATTAAAAATTCAAACTAACATGAGTACTTAAAAACTAAAAATTAAATTTAACATGACTATTAAAAAGAATTAAATTTGGTTCTTAATTTTAAAGTATTCATATTACATATGAATACTTAAAAGGTTCTTAAAATTAATTTTGAAATAGGTTGAATAATTTGTTTTCTTCTTCATTTTTATAAATTTTCTCAAACACATTCTTCGTCAACTCAGTCAATGCAGTGTGCTTAACTGATCATGAACAAATAAATACAAATATAGAAAAAAAATATATATAATTAGCTCCTTAACAGTGAATTGATAAGTATGTGTGTGCCATAAACATTAGTATTTTGTAACAAAAAGGATCTTGTCGGGGTACGTGGAAGAAAATTTTATTGCACACGATATGATTTGCTAAATTCACTAATGAATTCACTGGCCCAAATATTAATAACTTAAATCTATAAAAACGGGGAAAAAATGCTGAAATCGTAAATATAAAAGAAAAGTAAAAACTAATGAAGAGAAAATGCACTATTATAAATTTATTGCCCTATTTTTAAAACTTTATATTTAAAAATGCAAAAAAAAATTGGACACTTCCTATTTGAATTGAAAGTAAATATATGAATTGAAAATTAAAATCTGAATTGAATTGAAAGAAAGAATAATAATTTGTTGCAACACTATTGCAGTACCCCTCATAGCATCATGCTAAAACAATTAACTCTATTTATCATAGTTATAAATAAATGAATTATTTTTATAATGTTTAACTAAATTAAATAATATGGTTCTTTAGATGGAAATGGGCTGAGCTTGCCTAGGACTTGTCTAGGAATTTCCTATTAACTTCGCCGAAAGGAAATCATGGTAGGGCGGGTAAAGAAGTCGGGCTGCACCAACACCTATAGCAGCCTTGTCATCATTTGAATAACGTCAGTGAATTTATAACTTGTATCATCGATCTGCAAGAGGCAACGGGACTAACATTTTTTTTTGTTAAGCTACAAATTGTTCTCTATATATCTTAACACCTTTTCTAGTCATTGAACCACACCAACCGAATGATAACTAGCCGCATCCAGGATCACCTCTGACTAAAGATAGAGACACTAGCAGTTGCATAGCAAATGTATGTATGTATATTATATACGTATGTATAGCACTCATGTAAACACACTATCTGTTTGTTGTATTTAGACATTAAATACAACAATTATTGAAATTTACCATTCAAAATATTTATGCAAAATGCAACTAAATTAATATATTACAACCAATAACGTAACCTATATACGTTATGCTAGTTACACAGAATTGACTTTTAACCAAGTTAAGAGTTAAGTTAGCTTTTCGAAATTGTTCTGCCAGTCCACTATGGGAAAAAAATTTTTGGCATTTTTACAATTTTAAAGTTGTTGCAAATTTAAAAAAATATTTAATATTTTGTTTAACCACATTTCAAACTACTTAAAAAATATTTTTGTTGATTTTTACCGCCTTCAGCAACAGTTCAATTGTCAATTAAAGTTGACTAAATTGATCTAGTTATTTGCTTATTAAAAATCTTCAAAGCCGATATTCTGACAAGCCGTGCCACTAAAAATAAATTTTTAAAATGGAAAAAAATAATGATGGTGTGTTCTATTAGTTTTTAATACAAAGTCCGTAATTAATGTGCATTTATATCATATGTTTTGTTGATATATTTATTAGACTTGTAATTTGTGTGGTCTGTAACTTTAGTTGAGTCGAGTTGCGACAAACGTTAGAATGAGAAGTTGTTAAATAAACTATTAACAATTGACGTCCATTTCAGTTTTTTGCCTGTTTTTGCCCCTTTTTCCAAAAAACTTCATGTTGCAGCTGCATAAACAGCAACAATAATGTCCAAAAACACAGTTTTATAGATATGTAATTGGGGAGATCTTATTTAGAAGCATCTTTATAAGGAACAACATAATTTAATAACACAAAATAGAGCAGCATAGTCTTTAGATTAAGCTAAAATGACCAAAATGAGATACATTTTGGAGCACTTGAAGAAAATTAATTAATAATTGCTTGCGTACCACATATCGATATATTAAATGTGCTAGAAATATAATGCAAGAGAAATGTTGTAATACGATAGAGTTACGCGAATGCAGGACCGCAACTCGAGCAAAAGAATATCAATAAATTATTGTTTTTATATTTATTTCCGTAAATATAAAGCGGACGTGGACTAAAACAAAATTGAAATTCAGTCATACTTTTAGTAATACACCACGAAAATTTGAAGTCTCTATCTTAAAAATTGGAGTTGATGCCGCCCACTGTGCAGTCTAATTAGAATTGCAAGATGAGTTCTAAAATTATCCGACACAACACACAGATCGTCTAGGTAACCGAAAAAAAAATAGCACAAATCAGGTGGTATTATCTGATCCATGAGGCGGCACATTGTGGAAGGCGCGTTGCATTATCCGAATGACATCACTTTGAATTGATATAAACGTCGGCCAGGAACGGTAAATGCAGTAAGAGCTTAAGATGCCTCGCTCAGCTGAGGTTGTCAGTAAACGTCTTTGAGGTCTAGTTTTGTAATAAGATTTGCCTTCGGAAGGCGAGAAAATATTCCGTCGATGCTTGGTAAAGGATAATGCGGGTTCTGGGACAAAAAGTGGGGTGAGGTGTTTCCGGTACGTGAGGGATAAAAAGGTCGGTGAGGGATAAAAAGGTCGGTAAGGGGTGAGTATGTACGTATGTAAAAAAGGTCAGGTGTAATATGGGCGCGGGTTCTAGGACAATGGGCGCGGGTTCTGGGACAAAAAGTTGAGTGAGGTGGTTTCCTGTAAAAAAGGTGCATGAGGCATAAAAAGGTAGGTACGTGAGGTGATCCCCTATCACTGAGGTAAAAAGGTCAGGTGTAATATGGGTGCGGGTTCTAGAGGGTGTGTAAATGAAGGTAATGGGTTGTAAGGAGGGGGATTAGGTAATAAAGGATCCTAATAAACATAATAGGGATAATTAATGGGTTTTGGGTATATGAGTAGGTGATAAAATAGTGTGGGAAGTGTTAAAGGTTGATAGTGTGAGCATGTGAAACTGGGCATGCATGATCATGTTTGCATGCGCACGTGCCACAGGGTGAATGTGTTCGACGGTGTGTGCGTGTGTGGTATCTTAATGATATTCGAGAGTCTGAGAGACCCTAGTTCAACAAGTGCGCATTCGCACGTACCACGGGGTAAATGTGTTCGAGGGTGTGTGTGCGTGTGCGGTATTAAAGGTTGCGAGGTGAGCGTGTGAAACTGAAGAAGTGTGCATTGTCCCTTTTGTGGGGTTAGCCGTGATATTTGACAGTCCGGGAGACCTTAGTTCAACAAGTTAATGTGTGTGCATTGTTCCTTTTGTGAGGTTAACCGTGATATTTGACAGTCCGGGAGACCCTAGTTCAATAAGTTAATGTGTTCGAGGGTGTGTGCGGAATTAAAGGTTGAGGTGAGCGTGTGAAACTGAACATGTATGATCGTGTTTGTATGCGTATGTGTTAGTGGGTGAATATGTGTACGCAGCCGCCAGTGCATAGGAGCGTGTGACTCAAGATATCTTATTGATATTTGACAGTCCGGGAGACCCTTGTTCAACAAGTTAATGTCGATCGTTATGATAAGTGTGTGTCGTCAAGCATACTAATTAATCGCTACGCGTGTGCGGTATTAAAGATTGAGAGATGAGCATGCGTATGTGTACGCAGTCGCCAGTGCACAGAAGCGTGTAACTCAAGATATCTTATTGACATTTGTCAGTGCGGGAGACCCTTTTTCAACAAGTTAATGTGTGCATTATCCCTTTTGTGAAGTGTGTATTTTTTTTTTTTTTTTTTGTAGCGCATTACGGTAGGAAAATTAAAATCTTCTAAAGATACCACCTACCGTCCGTAGGTGGCCTGCACGATTCATAACTCTCCAATTAGAGTTATGCCTACGTACTAAAACAAAAACCTCCGTATGCTCCTCAGTCCTTTACATGCTCACCGGGACTGCCAGTCAAGGTATGACTTCAGTGAGCAGGTTGTGAAGCCATTCGCACTCCCTTCCTTAAGTGTTGGCCATGGGGCGCACGTCCTTCCGCTCTTTAGTCGCCTTTAACGACAAGCCGAGCTGGCTGAGGTAGTATTCTCGACCCGCCACCCCACGGGAATACGCCGTCTCGTTCACTCTCCAGTTCTGTGGGCAATCTCATCCGACCGTACCCGCTTCATAATATCAATTATGATGCGATGCCCTATATCCCATGCTCCTTGGTCCGCCAGCATGCTTGCCAAAATGCCTCTTGGGCTGAGAGGGTCTGCGGACAGAGCAGCTAGATGTTCTCTTTCTGCGTGAAATCTTGAACAGTGCAGCAGGACCTGTTCTGCTGTTTCTAGCGCGTCTGAACAGAAAAGGCACAGGGCTGACTCTTGTAAGGATGCTTTCTCAGGCTGGGGTACATATCTCAGTCCCGCCAGGGTCTTTACAGAAAATTTGTATAAAACTAGGACTATTATGACTTTTAGTAGGAGAAAGCTAATAATCGGACATACCCTACTCGAGTACTACAGGGTATAAGAGTACACGTGGTCGATGTCTCGCATGTGTATAAGCTAGAGATGTGGGTCGGGTCATCATGTGGTCCGTTTGGGACCCACGTGTACGTGTCGCGTGTCACGCGTGCCTGGCTGGTCACTCTCACGGTCGATCGTTAGTCGTGCAGCGCCCGTGACCGCAGGTGTTCTCGTAGGTACCCCCACGAGCCGCTCAGTGGTGTATTGCACCACTCCGCGAACTCGTTAGAGTCCCACTCACACACTGGCTTGCCAGCTGGCGCCTCACTCACGACTCACGACCAGCCGCCGGTCGTGCAGAAATGCCCGTGGCCGCAGGTGTGTGTTCGCCTGTACTTTCACAAGTCGCTATGTGGTGTACTCCACCACGTCGCAACTTGTTGAAGCACACGCTCGTGCACCCGCTTGCCAACTGGCGTTTCACTCACGACGCGAATCACGAGTGGCCGTTGACCATGCGGAGCGCCCGTGACCGCAGGTGTCTGTGCTCGTGCCCCCACAAGTCGCTCGATGGTGTATTGCACCACGCCGCAACTCGTTAGAACACACGCACACACCCGCTCGTCAACTGACGTTCACTCACGGCACGAAGTGTGCGTGTGTACGTTCAGAATCGCTCCCTGGCCAGCGGAGCACCGGCATGCCAGAGAAGCACGACTCTGCAAGTACACACTCACACGCACAGCACACTACGTGTGTGTGTGCACTTTCACCAAAAGGGTATATTTTCATTAAATCACTGCGGGCGGTTTCATTTAAAATAATTAACAATATATTTATTCACTATTGTTTGCTTATACTAGTTAGGCCCTGCCTCCTGCCTACTCGCACCATCTACGCAGCTACAAAACTAAACTTTCGCTATTGATAGGTTTCTTCCTGCTCACCTGGAGTCTCCTGCCACTGGGTTCATTTTCTCCTGATCTTCTGTGTCCTCGGTAGGGCTCTAGTCCTTGGGCACTTAAATACTTTTAACTTTATATATTTCTTGCACAGGATTTGTCCCCGATGGGAGCGCTTAGCTTCCGACGCCTTAAGCTGCACACGAGAGACTGCCCTTGGCCTAGTTTTCGCGGCTCGCGTTTCGCTGCTACGCACATGTCGCTGCTGCTGCGTACATGTCGTCGCTGCCCGCCCGACGCCGCTGCCGTCGGCCGATCGTGCCTGGCTGCTGCGTACATGTCGTCGCTGCCCGCCCGACGCATATTTTTGCATATATGGCGCCGTTCGTGCTTTTCTGCATGCACGACGCCGCTGCTTGTCTAGCCTTGCTGCTGGCCGTGCGTCGATGCTGGCTGTGCGTCGCTGCTGGCTTGCGTCGCTGCTGGCTGTGCGTCGCTGCTGGCTGCGCATCGTCGTTGGCTGAGCGTCGCTGCTGGCTGCGCATCGTCGTTGGCTGAGCGTCGCTACTGACTTAGCGTCGCCGCTGCCCAAAATTTGGTCGCGATGCCGTTGCAAATGCCGTTGACTATGCATGTGGTCGTCGTTTTTGTGCACACAATGTGCAAATGCGCGAGCTCTTGGCACCGAGGCACCGTTATGCCTGCAAGTGTTCGAGCTCTGGGTACCGAAGTACCGTAACTCTTAACTTGTGCGCTGGGCATGGGCGTCGAATGTCTGGCGTTTTCATGTGTTATGTCCCCTGTTGCCTTGTTCCTGCCTATGCCCCTGTCTTTGCCTATGCTATTCGAGAAAACTGCTAACGGGTGTATTCGACTTATAGGTTAGCTTATTTTATTTAACTTATAATAATTAATATATTTCATTTATAATAATTAATATATTTGATGAATGTGGCGTCGCTTCAATGTGGCGTCACACCCCCCCCTTACTTCATCGGGGGTAAGGTGGACGCGGGCCTATGGACTGGCTTCGTCCTGGGAAACCTTGCGAGTCTTATTTCCGCTCACGGACAGTAACTGCGCCGAACCGATTTATCCGGGCACGGAATTTTACCCCGTCTCCTTCGATGAGTAAGCACGCCACCTTGCGGGGGTGCCTCTCTAAGTGGGCCCGCACTTTTTCGATCGCTCGTCGCGGCAGCCAATGGTCGAAAGTGGGTACCCTCCAGTCCTGGGGTGCGGGAGCCCACTGCTCGGGGTGGCGACGGCCTTCGACGGCTGGAGTGGCCAATGCTACTGGGTCGGGCATGGGTGCGTCGGAGGGTTCCGTGCGCACCATCGCCAGCAACGCCTCCCCCAACTCGAGGCGGTGGTCGACTACCGGGCGACAAGGCGGCCGCGGAAAGTCTTCGTCGTCATCCGACCCCTCCTCGGAGGACGAGGAGAACGGCCCGGCCCGCACCTTCATGTACACGCTCCTCCCTTTTAAGATGCTCTTAAGGGGAGGAGGCGTAATGATGCGCCAGGTTCGCGCGGTCGGGAAGACCGGGTCGCCCTCGCTCGGGCAAGCTGGGCTTGCGGTCGGGGTGCCATCCTGGGTTGGTGGTGGCCCGGTCGGGGGGTCGCTGCCTGCGGTGGCGTGGGCGGAGGTCCCTCGCTGATAGGGCTGTAGTGCCCGGCCTCTTCCGGGTATGTCGCTGGCTCCGGTCGCGTGGGAGAGCCGGCTAGGCAGTGGTCGACGAAATGATGGATCGTCACGTTGTCTTCCACTTCTGGAACCCACTCCGTCGGCTCCTCCGGCTCAGCAATAGCCGTGGCGACGGGCGTCGATTCCAGGGGAATTAGGGAAGGCATGCCGCCGAAGCCCCACTCATCCTCCATTAAGTCGAGGACCCCGTCCCCCGTCGATCGCTGGACCAGCATTTGCCATTCGCGATCCGAATCAGGGCTAGAATTTACAATGGAGATACGTAATAACATATGTGTCTGCTAACTCCTAACGGGCCCTATTGGTGCGAGATAAACTCTACTAAGAACTTATGAGATAATGTCTAGATGGTAATGGTGGTCACAAAGCCAAGAAGTTTTAATGATGGTCTACCCCACCCGATACCTGTTGACCTTCATCGGTCGATTCCTCTCCATGAAATGCCTTCAGATCGGCCAATCCTGCACTGCGTCTCTTCTTGGATTTGACATCTTGAAGGCGTAGAATCGTGGGCCATGTAACCCACGACGCGGTAAGGTCCATCGTAGCGGGGTGCCAACTTGGCGGCAAATCCATCGGCTGCCTTCGACAAGTGATGCTGTCTCAACTGTACGAAGTCGCCGATGGCCGGCTTCCACTCTCGGCGGCGTAGATTATAGTGCTTCCCTTGGTCCACTTCTGGCAGGTCTCGCACTTCCGTACGTAACGTGCTACGTCCCGGAAGAGGCCTGGCCAGAAGTAACGCTGACGAATCCGGTTTAGGGTTTTCCGTACCCCCTGATGTCCGGCTGTGGGCTGGTCGTGGCACTCTTGAAGCACCCGTTGGCGCTGTGGTTTTGGCACGCACAGCTTCCAAGGAGTGTAGTCTTCGTCGTCGGGCCGAAATCCTCCTCGTCGATAGAGCTAGTCGTTCTCCCTCAGGTACTCCGGGTATTTCTCGGGTTCCCTCTTGGTCAGCTCCAGCATCCGGGTTGTCCACGCACAAGGTGGATTCTCCTGCGTGACTTGTCGTAGCGTTTCCAAGGGCTGCCTGGACAGGGCGTCGGCCACGATGTTTTGGTCCCCGCGGCGATAGTGTACGTTGAAGCGGAACTGTTGCAGCTCTAACGCCCAGCGCGCGATCCTTCCAGTCGGGTTCTCGATGCTGTTGAGCCATTTCAACGCCAGGTGATCCGTAACCACGTCGAATTCGTAGCCTTCTAGGTAGCATCGCAGCTTCCTAATCGCCCACACAATTGCCAGGCACTCCTTCTCCGTAGTTGAATAACGGCTTTCGGCTACTGAGAGGCGGCGGCTTGCGTACGCGATGACTCGCTCCGTTCCCTGGATCTGCTGTGTCAGCACTGCTCCTAGTCCGATGTCGCTCGCGTCTGTCTGGAGCGTGAAACGCTCCGCAAAGTCCGGGCAGGCTAGGACTGGCGCTTGCGTGAGGCTCGTCTTTAATGCCTCGAACGCTAGCTGCTGCTCCTCGCTCCAAACCCATCGCTGGCCCTTCTTGAGGAGCGACGACATGGGTTGTACCAAGGTGGCGAAGTTTGGCACAAACCTCCGGTACCAGGAAGCGATGCCTAAGCATCTCCGCAACTCCTTGACAGTCGTTGGTGGCTGCAGTTCTTTTATCGCGGCGATCTTGCTGGGTTCGGTGTGGATGCCACCTTCGCTGACCTGATGTCCCAGGTAGATGATGCTTTTCTGGAAGAAGCTGCACTTGGCCTTATTTAGGCGCAAGTTCGCGTTCCGAAGCCTCCGGAACACCACCTCTCGTAGGTTATCCAGATGCTCTTGGAAGGTGCGTCCTACTACGATGATATCGTCGAGGTACGCAAACGCGTGTGGCTCCATGTCCGGTCCGATGACTCTATCCAAAGCCCGCTGAAATGTAGCCGGGGCCGAATGCAGTCCGAACGGCATCACATTCCAGTGAAAGAGGCCTCTGCCAGGCACGGTGAACGCAGTGTACTCTTTGCTGCTCTGGGCCATAGGTATCTGCCAATACCCGCTCTTCAAATCCAGCGAAGATATGTATTTCGCGTCCTTGAGCTTCTCCAGGATGTGGTTGATCCGTGGCAACGGGTAGGCGTCTGGAATGGATTTCGCGTTGAGTTGGCGATAATCCACGCACATCCGCATCTCTCCGGTCTTCTTTCCCACAAGTACAATCGGTGCACTGTATGGGCTCCTGGACGGCTCGATCCTACCATCTCGCAGAAGCTCATCAACTTGCTCGTTGATGATCTTCTGCATGGCCGGATTCTTCGGGTAGTACCTCTGCTTGATGGGGTACTCATCCCGCATGGTGATGGTGTGCTCCGCAATGGGTGACACCCCCATCAGTCCGTCGAACTTGGATAGCTCGGACTGTAGAAAGGCCTCCACCTGTTCTTCGTCCGCAGCTATCCTTGTTTCCTGGGCCTCGACGCCCCGCAAGGCGGCGTGGCTGGTTGTGGGCCGCATTCCACGGCGTCTCCGCTTGGCCGGGGCTCCTGTGGTGCCCTGGTTTTCTGTGCCTCGTCGTGGTGTTACCTCTGCTCCTGCTCCTGTGGGCGAACCCTCCGCGCTTCGCCGATGCTCGGTGCCTCGCTGCGTGGTCCCTGTAGATGATCCCTCCGCGCTTCGCCGGTGCTCGGTGCCTCGCTGCGTGGTCCCTGTAGGTGAGCCCTCCGCGCTTCGCCGATGTTCGGTGCCTCGCTGCGTGGTCCCTGGTGTACTGGGTGGTCCCTCGGTGTCTCGTCGTTGTATCTCTGTGTCGTCTCGTGTCCTGGGCTGTCTAAACGGGTTCCGCTGCCGTGCGACGGGACACGTTGGTGGTAAGCCTGAGACGCGGTTGTTGTCTGCGGCTGCCGTGTCCTCCGTCGGTTGGTGGGGGGTCCCGGACGTTGGTGTTATCTCCATAGGCGTCGGTGTTGTCTCCATAGGCGTCGGTATGATCTCCTCGGGCGTCGGTGCGATCTCCTCGGGCGTCGGTGCGATCTCCTCGGGTGTGCTTTGCAAGCGTAACTTTGCTCGGCCGCACCTGAGAGTCGCTTCGATGCCGCACAAGAAGTCCATCCCCAGGATCACGTCGTCCAGAATGACCGGCAGTACCAGCATTGGTACTGTTGTCTCTCTCTCTCCCAGTTGGATCCTCACCCGTAAGGCTCGTGTCACGGCTCGTGATGATCCATCCGCCAGCTTGATCCGGATCAGTGCTGCTCGCTCGTTCTCCGGTGTGCTCAGCCTGGCCGCCATACGCTCGCTAATGAAGCTGCGTGTGGCTCCCGTGTCTATCGTGGCGTCCGTTGTGGTTCCTTCGATGCGAACATTTGCGATGACACGGCCACTACCGCACCTCAGAGGTGCTACTCCGGGGAACTGCGGTGCGGCGTCTCCGGGTTGTTCCCCCTCGGCTGAAGACGCGCAGCATTTCCCGACGTGGTTCGGCGGCAGCAGTCCACGGTACGCACACCGTGTCGCCCGCAGTCCCAACAGAACAGCACGCGGCTGTTCCGGCAGTCCGCCTGTAGATGTTCAGGCTGAGCGCAGTTACGGCACACGCGCTGCAGGTCGCCCTTGGTTGCTCCGATGGGTGTTGTGTGTGGCGGGGCTGTCGCTGCTGTGGAAGTCACTGGTGTCGGCGGCGCGTTGGTCAGCGTTGGCGGATTCGGTGGCTTTGGGTCCTCTCTCCGACGATCAGCTTGGCTCGTCGCTTGGCGTTGCAGTTCCTTTGTCGTCTCATATGTGGTCACGAGTTTGCTCAACTGGGCCAGCGTCTGAAACTCGTGACGTCGGGTGAACAGCTGATATTCCGGCGTCATGTTGTCGTAGATCCGGTCCAGCTCCTGCTCCTGGGTGTATTTCGCCCGTCGCATCATCAGCCGCAATGCTAAGGCGTAATCCCGAAAGCGCTCACCTCGGCGTTGGGTGCGGCTCCGGATCTCGTCCTCCAGTCGTTGAAAGTAACGCGGGGGGAGGAAGAATTCCATGAATTCTTGTTTGAATTCCTCCCAGGTGACCTTGTAGAGGGTGTTGACCCTGAACCAGTCCTCCGCTTGGCCGGTCAGCACGTTCGCTACCGCTTGTGGTAACTGTTGCGGGTCGATGCTGTACAGTGCCGCCTTCTCTTCCAGCTGTTCGATGAACCCCCACGGATCTGTAGCGTCGCCGTTGAAGGCTACGCCCCATTTCCGCACTCGATCGGCTAGCTCGTATGGGGCTATCCATCGATGGCTTGGTTCGCCGGTCCTACTAACGGCTGGAAGAGCCGTGCTGGATGCTGGAACGGGTGGAAGGTGTCGGCTAGCAGCGCTCCTTGAAGGACTCGCTGCCCGTCGCACTTCCAGGCTGGGTATCGGAAGAACGACTTCGGAGCCGTCTTCTGCCGGCGCCGGGGAGGTGTCGCGTGAGCCTGCTCCAGGTTGTCTCTGCTCCGGTGTGACTGCGTTTCCTAACGTGGTCTCCAGCTCCATCGGGCGTTGCAGCTGTTCCTTTGACAGGTCCCCTTGGTTGGTGAACGCTGTCAGGCGGCTCCGCATCTCCTCCACTGTACCGCTCGTGTCCAGTCCGCATTCCTTGAGGATGAGCTGTAGCTCGCTCTTCCTCCGGAACGCGATCCAACGTGATCCCATGTTGCGCGAGCTTAGTTTTGTTTTCCCGGGGATAAATAGTATAACTTTATACGTGCCGCGTGCCGATTAAATGTTCGCTGTTGAACCACGATAACGATGTCTGCGCACTGGAGTAATGTTCTCGCGATAGTGATAAAATCAGAGAATTGGTTTTCTCTCGTTTAAATGTTCCCGACGGATGTACACAGGGTATTGCACGGTCGGTCAACGTTAGCGATGTTGACTCTTTGTGTGCCTCGACGAGACTCGATTTGTAAATTGTATATGCACAGTAAAAAAATATTCGCGCGTTGTCAGGGGCAGAGTGCACAAAAATATTTGGCAACGTTGGCGATGTTGACTCCTTGGGGTCCTTGTACACGACTGATTCTATTTCTTCGTAAAATGTTCTCGCGTTGACAGGATCAGTAAGATCGTCTCGTAGGATACACACGCGGAAAATATTTGTCAACGTTTGGCGATGTTGACTGCTTGAGGTTCGTACGCGACTGGATTTTCATGTATTTTCACCGAAAATGTTTTTGAAATGGCAGGATTCGTAAAATAGTTTTAAAGGATACACACGCGGGCAAATATTTGGCAAACTTTGTCGATGTGGCCTGTTTGGTGGTCCGTACGCGACTGAGACCCTCGGTATTTGGTACCGAGTCTTATATGCAAGTTTGCCTGAGCGGTATCGTCGCTCAGGCTGCGCCGGCGCAGGAGAAATGGTCAAGCAGTGGGAAAAATAAAAATCAGAAGGTCAAGATTTTCGCACACGTCAATGTGCGGAGTAGTCGTAGACATACGTGGAGCCTGTCCTACGATTCTCTATGTGAAACCTGCTAGTCGTAGGCAAGTGTGGAACTTGTCCTACGAATTCTATGTGAAGCTTGCTAGTCGTAGACAGGTGTGGAACCTGTCCTACGAATTCTATGTCAAACTCGTGCTGTGGGCCTTGTGTCTCCCTGCTATACCCTGCATGAAATTTAGCTATGTGGGGCTTTAATCCACGAAAGATGTTCAAATTCTCGAAACTAAATGCCTAGTCATAGTAGTCCCTGCTCGGGCGCCATCTGTAAGGATGCTTTCTCAGGCTGGGGTACATATCTCAGTCCCGCCAGGGTCTTTACAGAAAATTTGTATAAAACTAGGACTATTATGACTTTTAGTAGGAGAAAGCTAATAATCGGACATACCCTACTCGAGTACTACAGGGTATAAGAGTACACGTGGTCGATGTCTCGCATGTGTATAAGCTAGAGATGTGGGTCGGGTCATCATGTGGTCCGTTTGGGACCCACGTGTACGTGTCGCGTGTCACGCGTGCCTGGCTGGTCACTCTCACGGTCGATCGTTAGTCGTGCAGCGCCCGTGACCGCAGGTGTTCTCGTAGGTACCCCCACGAGCCGCTCAGTGGTGTATTGCACCACTCCGCGAACTCGTTAGAGTCCCACTCACACACTGGCTTGCCAGCTGGCGCCTCACTCACGACTCACGACCAGCCGCCGGTCGTGCAGAAATGCCCGTGGCCGCAGGTGTGTGTTCGCCTGTACTTTCACAAGTCGCTATGTGGTGTACTCCACCACGTCGCAACTTGTTGAAGCACACGCTCGTGCACCCGCTTGCCAACTGGCGTTTCACTCACGACGCGAATCACGAGTGGCCGTTGACCATGCGGAGCGCCCGTGACCGCAGGTGTCTGTGCTCGTGCCCCCACAAGTCGCTCGATGGTGTATTGCACCACGCCGCAACTCGTTAGAACACACGCACACACCCGCTCGTCAACTGACGTTCACTCACGGCACGAAGTGTGCGTGTGTACGTTCAGAATCGCTCCCTGGCCAGCGGAGCACCGGCATGCCAGAGAAGCACGACTCTGCAAGTACACACTCACACGCACAGCACTCACACACGTATATGGCACTTTCACCAAAAGGGTATATTTTCATTAAATCACTGCGGGCGGTTTCATTTAAAATAATTAACAATGTATTTATTCACTATTGTTTGCTTATACTAGTTAGGCCCTGCCTCCTGCCTACTCGCACCATCTACGCAGCTACAAAACTAAACTTTCGCTATTGATAGGTTTCTTCCTGCTCACCTGGAGTCTCCTGCCACTGGGTTCATTTTCTCCTGATCTTCTGTGTCCTCGGTAGGGCTCTAGTCCTTGGGCACTTAAATACTTTTAACTTTATATATTTCTTGCACAGGATTTGTCCCCGATGGGAGCGCTTAGCTTCCGACGCCTTAAGCTGCACACGAGAGACTGCCCTTGGCCTAGTTTTCGCGGCTCGCGTTTCGCTGCTACGCACATGTCGCTGCTGCTGCGTACATGTCGTCGCTGCCCGCCCGACGCCGCTGCTTGCATGTCGCCGCTGCCGTCGGCCGATCGTGCCTGGCTGCTGCGTACATGTCGTCGCTGCCCGCCCGACGCATATTTTTGCATGTATGGCGCCGTTCGTGCTTTTCTGCATGCACGACGCCGCTGCTTGTCTAGCCTTGCTGCTGGCCGTGCGTCGATGCTGGCTGTGCGTCGCTGCTGGCTGTGCGTCGCTGCTAGCTGTGCTTCGCTGCTGGCTGTGCGTCGCTGCTGGCTGCGCATCGTCGTTGGCTGAGCGTCGCTGCTGGCTGCGCATCGTCGTTGGCTGAGCGTCGCTACTGACTTAGCGTCGCCGCTGCCCAAAATTTGGTCGCGATGCCGTTGCAAATGCCGTTGACTATGCATGTGGTCGTCGTTTTTGTGCACACAATGTGCAAATGCGCGAGCTCTGGGCACTGAGGCACCGTTATGCCTGCAAGTGTTCGAGCTCTGGGTACCGAGGTACCGTAACTCTTAACTTGTGCGCTGGGCATGGGCGTCGAATGTCTGGCGTTTTCATATGTTATGTCCCCTGTTGCCTTGTTCCTGCCTATGCCCCTGTCTTTGCCTATGCTATTCGAGAAAACTGCTAACGGGTGTATTCGACTTATAGGTAGCTTATTTTATTTAACTTATAATAATTAATATATTTCATTTATAATAATTAATATATTTGATGAATGTGGCGTCGCTTCAATGCGGCGTCACACTCTACGTGTTTGAACCGGAAAAGATAGGCCCGGAAACAGCCATGATCCGTGAGTAATTGGGTCAGGTGGTAGTCAGAAGCTTTATGCTGACACTTTGCCCATGCCGATAGGTTAGGGACGAGCTGGTACGTCCATCTACCACGCTCGGACGAATGCCATCTGGTCTGCCATTCTCCAATCAGCCACTCGTGGGCCTCTCCCTGGCCTTGTCATGCCAAGAGCCTTGATCTCCAGGTCAACTGGCTATATGCCTGCCAGGACTAGCGCTGCATCCTCGGAAATCGTCCGGAACCCTCTAATGAGCCTAAGGGCCATAGTCCTTATCACCGATTGTGCACCTTTGGTGTATGATCGCTTATTTGTGGCACTGCTCCAGATTGGGGTGTGTGCATTGTCCCTTTTGTGAGGTGTGGGCATTGTCCCTTTTGTGAGGTTAACCGTGTTGGTGAGTATGAAAATGATCGTTATGATAAGTGTGTGTCCTCAAGCATACTAATTGATCGCTACCTTAACCGTGTCGATGATCAACCATACTTATTGTGTAAACAAAACATTGCAACCTATTGTCCTTCTAGGAAATGTTATACATTTCTTGTGAATTAAGATGGGGGTATAGTATGCTCATCTTCTAGCATGGCTCGTTGTCCCAATATTAAGGCGATCGGTGGGCAGATTTTTGTTAGTATAAAAAAATACGTGAAACTGAAGAGAGTGCGTTTGCTACATCAGCGAAAAATAGAAAAAAAGTGAAAACAAATCAAAACATAAGTGTAAAAATGGCTTTAAACGGAGTATACACCACCAAGGGTTTGAATGAAATCTCTGCAGCCATGGAACAACAGCAACTACAACAACAGCAGCCACAACAACAGCAGAAGCAACAACAACAGCAGCCACAACAACATCAGCAACAACAATATCAGCAACTACAACAACAGCAGCAACAATATCTACAACTACAACAACAACAACAGCAGCAACAATATCAACAACAACAATATCAACAACTACAACCACAACAGCAGCAGCAACTACAACAACAGCAACAACAATATCTGCAACAATATCAACAACGACAACCACAACAGCAGCAGCAACTACAACAACAGCAACAACAATATCTACACGTACAACAACAATATCAGCAACTACAACAACAGCAGCAGCAACCATATCAACAACTACAACCACAACAGCAGCAGCAACTACAACAGCAGCAACAACAATATCTGCAACTACAACAACAATATCAACAACTACATGTGATTATCATTCCGATCTCTTAATTAAATACGGTTTTAGCAGCGTTAACAAGAAACGCTTAGGGTTTTTTAAAGATGAGTTGAATGGGAAGCCTATGAGTGAATTCGTAGGCTTACGTTCAAAAATGTATTCATTTCTTGTTCCTGGCGGTCAAGAAGTAAAAAAAATCTAAAGTGGTTAAGGCAAGTTGTGTTAAGCGAATCGGCTTTGCTGATTATAAAAAATGTTTAAATACTGGTGAAAAAAAGAGAGGTACAATGTCATTGATTAGATCAGATAACCATGTAGTTAACACAAGTACAATTTCAAAAACAGTGCTTGACAGCAAAGATGATAAGCGAGTTGTAGAACCAGACTTACACAATACAATGGCTCGTGGCCATTATAGAATACAGAAACGGAAGGCTGAGGAAGAATTAAACTCGTATGATGCTGATATTTTAGCTTGGGATAAAAAAAATTGAAGAGTTAGAGAATGTTGAAAAACAAACAGTTCAACAGAAAGCATTATTAAAGAGATTTAAGGAAGATAAAGAAAACAGAGAAGTTGATTTACTTCATGCTGAAATGGCCCTGCTTACAAATTTCGAATAGAAAATAAGAATTTACTAGACAATTGTTAAAAATTTCATATTTATTTGTAAAAAAAAAGTTATTAAATGTATATGTATAAAATGTATATAATGTTTAAAATGTATAAAATGTGTAAAATTGTATTACGAATAAAAATTGTATTACGAATAGAAATGTTAATAAAATATATATAATTTGAATAAGAATAAAACATGTGTTTAAATATATTTATAGGATTTCATTTTTATGTACCCAACTATCTTGAGAGGTGGGGAAACCCAGCCAACGTACAAATACTCTATCCCCTTTTCGTTTCAAAATTTTTTACCCTTCGACCATTGAAAATGGTCAAAAAGGGTATACTAACTTTGTGCAAATATATGTAACAGGCAGAAGGAGGCGTGGGAGACCCCATAAAGTATATATTCTTGCTCAGGATCACAAGCCAAGTCGATTGAGCCATGTCTGTCTGTCTGTCTGTCTGTCTGTCTGTGTGAACGCACAGATCTCAGCTAGTTCAAAAATTAGAGTTACCAAAATTGGCAGGAAGACTCCTGTGTACTATAAGCAGATTTTTGAACTCAATTTGTAAGCGCTGTATAAAAGCTACAACTTTCTGACTTTAACATATACTAAGCTGAATGAAATATCTAATCCGATTGGACAATAAACACAGAAGTTATTTAAGAAAGTATGAGCATAAAATCATGCTTATGACAGCTAACAAGAGAGGCGAGCGAGCGCGAGCGCCATCTGTTGGGAATAATTGTAAAGCATGTGCATATGCATATGTGTATGAATTTAACAAATTAAACTACACGGGAACATAGGTCGAAGGGTATCCCACTGTCGCGTTTTGCGCGACTGTTGTCTCGTTTCCACTAGATATGTATGTGGGAAATGTGTTTTCTTTATCTCTTGCTTATAAAACCCTCCCTCAATAGGGTTTCCATTTAGGTCATCGAGTAAATATGTAGTTGGAAACGTTCTTTGAATTTTCCGAATTCTAAAAATTTCTGTTGTCCAATTTGGAGTATAACCCTTTTCAAATACATGCTTGTATTTACTTATACGCACAAGATCACCTTGACGCAAGTTTTTGTTTATAAATATTTTTATATGATTATATGCTGTCTTCAGAATTTTATCCTCATTAGCCTTGGTTACATTAATTGGCTTCTCTTGTATTGTTCTATGCTTTCAATTATTATATACATCAATTAGTTGTTTGTATATTTGAACCCACTTATATGATCCATTAAAACTGAACTCACGCCACATGAGTTCTTTCAGTGTTCTATTAAAACGTTCAACAATTGATGCCTTTAGGGAACTGAATGTAGAGTAGTGGTTGATTTCATAAGAGTGCATTAATGCTTTGAAATGTGTATTATAGAATTCAGTTCCGTTATCAGTTTGTAAATTTTTTGGTGCTTCACGACTAGACTTGAATATTTTTTCCATTGCCTGTGCTACTTCTTTAGCATTTTTTGTTTTTAATGCTTCACCCCACGCATATTTTGAAAAACAATCTATAACAGTTAGAAGATAGCGGAAACCATTATTCGATGAGCTGTATGTACCCATTTCAACTAAATCAGCTTGCCATAAGTCGTTGATACCCTTTACAATCACTCTACGTCGTTTAAAATTCTTAATTGATCCTCGATGTAATTCATTCACTATTTCTCGCTTCGTTAATGATAACATTTTCGTATGATCGCTTGTTTGTGGCACTGCTCCAGATTGGGGTGTGTGCATTGTCCCTTTTGTGAGGTGTGGGCATTGTCCCTTTTGTGAGGTTAACCGTGTTGGTGAGTATGAAAATGATCGTTATGATAAGTGTGTGTCCTCAAGCATACTAATTGATCGCTACCTTAACCGTGTCGATGATCAACCATACTTATTGTGTAAACAAAACATTGCAACCTATTGTCCTTCTAGGAAATGTTATACATTTCTTGTGAATTAAGATGGGGGTATAGTATGCTCATCTTCTAGCATGGCTCGTTGTCCCAATATTAAGGCGATCGGTGGGCAGATTTTTGTTAGTATAAAAAAATACGTGAAACTGAAGAGAGTGCGTTTGCTACATCAGCGAAAAATAGAAAAAAGTGAAAACAAATCAAAACATAAGTGTAAAAATGGCTTTAAACGGAGTATACACCACCAAGGGTTTGAATGAAATCGCTGCAGGCATGGAACAACAGCAACTACAACAACAGCAGCAGCAACAACAACAGCAGCCACAACATCAGCAGCAGCAACAACAACAGCAGCCACAACAACATCAGCAACAACAATATCAGCAACTACAACAACAGCAGCAACAATATCTACAACTACAACAACAATATCAGCAACTACAACAACAACAACAGCAGCAACAATATCAACAACAACAATATCAACAACTACAACCACAACAGCAGCAGCAACTACAACAATAGCAACAACAATATCTGCAACAATATCAACAACGACAACCACAACAGCAGCAGCAACTACAACAACAGCAACAACAATATCTACAAGTACAACAACAATATCAGCAACTACAACAACAGCAGCAGCAACAATATCAACAACTACAACCACAACAGCAGCAGCAACTACAACAGCAGCAACAACAATATCTGCAACTACAACAACAATATCAACAACTACAGCAACAACAACAACAGCAACAACAAGAAATGGGTGTAAACAGAGGAGGCAGGAATAATTTATTTATTTATTTATTTATTTAATGTCAACTAATGACAGTCGACTGGGTAAAGAATTAACAATAAAATTTAAGGATTAAAATTGTAATGAAATGTAAAAATAATTATTAATATTTTATTTTATTTAAATTAAAATTAAATTTAAAAATTAATTTAAAATTTAAACTGGGATAATAAAAAGAAACCGATCCAACATTTGTTGCAAAGGGATTGGGGAAAACCCAGTAAAACCCAATCAGATCGGTGGATTAGTGTTAATTGTTATTAAGTGTTATTAAGTGTTAAGTAGTTAAGAATGGATAGTTTGATCAAATTAAGGGAGGACTCTGAATTGAAAACTCTAAACAGTCTATTGTAATCAGCACAGAGAACTCGAAAGGGATCATGCAAGCTATAATTATTATGACAAAAGTCCAAGGAAAGTGGCAAATAATTACGAGTTACTCTAGAAGGAATACAGAAATTAATTTGGTTAAGCAGAATAGGAGAATCAATGTCGTACTTGATTAGTTTGGAAAGAATTAACAATAAAATTTAAGAATTAAAATTGTAATGAAGTGTAAAATTATTAATATTTTATTTTATTTAAATTAAAATTAAATTTAAAAATTAAAATTTAAAATTTAAACTGGGATAATAAAAAGAAACCGATCCAACATTTGTTGCAAAGGGATTGGGGAAAACCCAGTAAAACCCAATCAGATCGGTGGATTAGTGTTAATTGTTATTAAGTGTTAAGTAGTTAAGAATGGATAGTTTGATCAAATTAAGGGAGGACTCTGAATTGAAAACTCTAAACAGTCTATTGTAATCAGCACAGAGAACTCGAAAGGGATCATGCAAGCTATAATTATTATGACAAAAGTCCAAGGAAAGTGGCAAATAATTACGAGTTACTCTAGAAGGAATACAGAATTTAATTTGGTTAAGCAGAATAGGAGATTCAATGTCGTACTTGATTAGTTTAAAAAGAAACGTAACACCTAACATAATACGACGATTAGTAAGAGAAGGTAGGTTAATAAGAAGCAGTCTACTAGAATAAGATGGCAAGTCTACACCTGGTACCCAGTTGAAACTACGCAAAGCGAAAAGTAAAAATTGCTTTTGAACAGACTCAATTCTATCTTGGTGAATCTGATATTGCGGCGACCACACACAAGAACCATATTCAAGAATTGGACGGACAAGAGAAGTGTAAAGTAATTTTGTCGTATAAGGATCTCTAAATTCTTTGGCCCATCTTTTTATGAAACCAAGTACTCGAAATGCCTTATTGACAATTTGCGCAATGTGACGATCAAATTTCAATCTATGATCAAAGAGAATACCTAGATCGTTTACCTCGGTTATTCTTGAAAGGGAGTTTAAATCAAATGCATAGTTGAAGACGTGATAGCTACCTCTGTAAAATGACATAACTTTGCACTTCAAACAGTTAAGATGCAGCAGATTATGCCTGCACCAAGCAAAGAGCAAATCAAGATATGTTTGGAGCAAGTTAAGTGTAGGATCACTATACGTCAAACAGAGTTTCACGTCATCAGCATACATAAGGATATTAGAGTGAAGAAGTATTGAAGGAAGATCGTTGATAAAAAGGTTAAAAAGCAAAGGTCCAAGATGGCTGCCCTGAGGAACACCAGAAGTTACTATGATTGGCTTTGATAGACAGTATTTAAAAAGAACTCGTTGAGACCTGTTAGCTAAATAATCGGATATCCACAAAATAAGCTTTTGTGGAAAACCGATTAAATTTAACTTATGAATCAAGAGATTATGATTTACGGAATCAAATGCTTAACTGAAGTCAGTATAGACGACATCAGTTTGCATTTTCTTCCGAAATCCTAAAGTAATGCAGGAAGAAAATTCTAGAAGATTAGAAGCTGTTGATCTTGCCTTTACAAACCCATGTTGATGGGGCGAAATTATCGATTTACTCATAAAGGTTAATTGAGCCGTAAGATTTTTTTCGAAAATCTTAGGTATTGCAGACAATTTGGATATACACCTATAGTTCTTCACATCATGGTTAGAACCACTTTTGTGAAGAGGAATGGAAAAAGAGTTTTTCCAAATAGGTGGAAAATAACTGTTAGACAGTGACAAGTCAAGCAGCTTAAAAATTGGGTTAAGAAGTGAGTCAGCACAAAATCTTAGAACACATCCTGGAACTCCATCAGGGCCAGGAGAGAAAACAGGTTTAAAAGATTTCAGATCACTAAGTAAAGAAGTTTTGTTAATAGTAGGACAAAAAAGAGTGTTAAAATTATTAATAGGGTAAGGGTAAGGATGTATGGAAGAACTATACGGATTAGTTGAGTAGGTAGATTGAAAAAAGTCTGCAAACAAATCGGCTGCGGCCTGATCAGTGGTTGCTTCATTTTCTCCGAAAAATAACGAGGATGGGAATCTACTGGATCTACGTTTCAGGTTGACAAAGTTGTAAAACTGCTTTGGGTCCTTAGCGAACTGCAAACGACAACGACTCAAATACTCGTTGTAACAATTTGCATTTAGAGCAATAAAGTTTGCTCTAACAGCAATACATCTTGAGAAGTCAAAAGGTTTACGAGTAAGTTTAAATTTTTTAAAATACCCAGATTTCAAATTTTTTAAACTCATAAGTTCACGAGAGAACCAAGGTGGCCTGCAAGAGGAACACATTGGTCGAAAAATGAATTCATGGAGGAATAAAAAAAATGAGATGCAAGTATTTAGGTCAGAACATGAATACAAAAATGACCAATCATGTTCTAAAATTAAATGATTAAGTTTGTCAAAATCGGTCTTACGGAAACAACGTGATTTTACTTTACGAGGAACAGATGCAGTTTGCATTGGAGTAGGCAGAGCTAGAACAAGGTCAAACGTAGGATGGTAGGGAACTTCAGGATGTACTAAGGGATCAATTCTGGAGGTAGTCTTAAGAAGTATATCAGAAGAGAAAACTAAATCAAGCATTCTACCGCTACAATTAGGAATATTATTAATTTGAAAAAAAGATAGTTCTGATAGGCCATTTAAATAATATAAAACATTGTCTCCTCTACACCAATACTAAGGCAGGCTTGGTAGAACCCAATGATTTTCTGCAGGAAGCAGGCGAGGCATTCCTGCCCCATCTCTTCGGTGTGCTTGAAGCTCACACTTCTATAAAAGTGAATTTTGAGCTTTTCGCCGAATATGTTTTGTTAAAACAAGAGATTGAATGTATGGAAGTGGTCTTTCCAATCAAAAATGGAAGTCTTCACTGTCACTTCTGATTTACAAGAATTGTACAAGGAGCACACGGGGAAAATAATCTCGAGAATGGAAAATTTCCAAGAGAAGGATAGTGGATGGGCATTAACTCACATTATCCGATTGGAGATGAATGTCAATAAATATAAACCCATCAGAGGATCCTCCTTTATCGCACTACCCAAGAGTTTGAGTAGTAAAAAAGCAATCGTGAACGTCAAAAACAATGACGAATACTGTTTCAAATGGACAGTGATTGCTGCGATAAAGGGAAAAAATCAAAATCCTGAAAGATGTACATCATATGATGTAAGGATATCTGAACACAGAATCAAAGTGAACAATATTGTTTTGAACTTTGAAGGTTAAGATTTCCCACTAAATCTTAAACACATTAATAAGTTTATGGATATGAACCCGTTGATAAGCATAACAGTTTTTGGATATGATCTGGAAAAGGGTAATATAATCGGCCCCATCTTTTACCCCAAAGATGTGAAACAACATCACATCAACATGTTGTTGCTGGAAAGCGACGAGAAGGCTCACTACACATGGATTCGAAATCTTTCACGGTAAGTACACACATAAAAACAAAAAAAATTATATATGTATTTTAGTACTTATTATTACCATATATCATATACACTAATTTGATATATTTTATATATATATTTTCTTCATAGATTGATAAGATCACAGACTGTGGCTCACAAGTGTAGACAATGGTTCTGCAATATTTGCTTGAACTGTTCTTCGAGTGAGGCAGCAACTAGTCGTCATCATGAGATATGCAGTAAGAAGGTGTGTCAACTACTTTCTGGAAAAAATACAGTTCTTCGTTATAAGAACTATCAGAAGGAAGTTGTAGTGCCGCTTGTCGCTATAAAGAGGCAAAAAACCAAATGGGAAAAGAAGAGCGAATAACATTACAGGAACTGCCTGAAAGTAGGCAATGGCTTTTGTTTTAGATATAGTAGTAGACGGCGACTACCCAAAATGTTATGTGCAATGCACCAAAATAGTAGTATGCCATTACATCGTTGAGTACATGCTAAGATTTAAATAAAAATTTTTAGTTAATATATCTTTCATACCAGAAAGTTCCCAACCTGGTTTTATTATTTTATCTTTCGATAAATTAATGCCGATATAAATATCGAAGGGCTGGTTGACTTTCCAGCGGCACAATGACTCAGCATGAAGATAACGTCATCCTGAGAGTCTGTGCCGTTGCAAAAGGCAAGCGGAGGTTTCTTGCTCAGTCGAGTCCTCAGCTCGGTCTATTTGCCGCTCGATCGTTAACCCATTCACTTGATTCCGCGACCCTACAGTGGTCGTCGAATACTCTACCTAGGAAAAGAGAGTAGGATCCGTTGCTAGTCCAACTGATATTAATCAGGTAATAATGAGAATAATTTTCTTGCCAATTAAGGGAGTTTCTTATCCTTGTTCCTTTCTTTTTTCAAACCCTGCAGCTAGCGCAATTGCCAACTTGCGACAACTGGAAAAGAGTATTTTGCAATCGCAACTTACTGCTTCTTCCCCACATTCTGCTTTTGCGCCGCTCTTCGCTTCGAACAACCTATACAGCAGTTGTATAGAGAAACGCGAAGCGGGCAGAAGACCAGCAAGCCCGGGGCTGAGGAAAGTGCCGATTTTTTTTATGTGGTAGAAACCTGTGAAGTGGCGGAAAATGGTAGTATTGGTGGAAAATTAAATTGAGTGATCCCAATAAAAAAAAAACTCTTCAAACGAAAGCGATATGCAGTGAGAACAAGTGACAAGGGAAAAGCAACAAAAATTTTTGACCTTTGCCCCGATCTTCCCGTGGTCTTTGGCAGGCAATTCACTAAGAATAGCTACTACGCAAATACCTAGTTTGGCCATGCCAACATACCTCAATTAATGTCGCAAGCCTATAATATAACCCATCCAATTTTTTTATGCTTTTTTTTGTCAATAACCCAACCCAATGAAGTGTGAGAGAATGAGGTAGGAGACGAATATGCCAGCAAGGAAAAATAATTAAAAGAAGTGAACAACACCAACTAAAATAAATGTGGAAATATTTAATGTTTCCGTGCAAAAACCAACAAACAGAAAAAAAAGATAAAATAACGAAAAATCCCCAAATACACACCTCCGCAATACAAAAAAAAAATATAATACCAATAAAGCAACATCATGAAGTGAAATTAACCTCAAAAGTGACAAAAAAAATGTGTGGTTTGGCCCATAGTCCAACGTGTGCCCGCCCACGCATTCTCTCGTATCCGCATCTTCGCCGAAAGCGCTTTCGGCGATGGACCGCCGTTACATTGGTAAGTCACAGTACTCTTTTTCTTATCTACTATTGATTGTTGCTAATTGGTCCGAGTTAATATGCGAATAGTGCATACACTTACCTAAATTATTATATTAATGTTAAAATTAGAAAAAAGAAGAGAACATTGAAAAGAAAAGAGAAAAAAATTAAATAAAAGAAAACCATGAATAAAAATAATTAACCACGTTAACATTAAATATACCTTAACTTAAAAACGCAAAAATAACTTAATTCATTTACATTATATATATACTATTTATATCCCTACATACATGCCGTATTATTCCTCCCCAGCTTCATTCTCACAATTCATTCTCTCAGTATTTCTTTTATATAATGTCATTTAAATAAATAATTACCAAAAATAAAAACAACTCAAATTTAATAGGATAATAATGAATAGATACTATGTTTACTTTTATTAATAAATTGTTAAATTAATGAAATGAACTCCTGCTAGACTTTTTATTAGGGTCATGCTTCGTCAAAACAGGGTAGGGGATTAGCTCGATCGACTCGATCGTAGGGACCATTTAGGAAAATATCACAAACACGGATGAAATGGTCATGGTAGGGCGGGCAACTGAAACAGCTGGACAACAACACCAGCAAACAGCATGATCGAGCCGAAGTCAGTTTAGTCAGCTAGTTTTAATTCTATTCCTCTTCCTCTCATCTTCTTCGTTTACACTCCTCTCCTTATACTGTCCCCTTTCCTGTCTATGCAGATGCATTTGATCTCCATTTACTCCAGCACGCGAATTCAAATTATCATATTGTAGGTTCAGCCAGCAAATACTCTCAGCACCAAAAATTAGGTAACCCCCCACTCCTCTCACCCTCGAAGCCTAGCCGGATTCATCGCGTGCAGTGCTGCAGGGTAGCGACCATCAGCTGGTTCGGAAATATGTCGCTATTTCCACGTAAACTGTTACAAAAGATAATATGTGGCGCCCAACATGTCGGCCAGAAACCGGCAAGCCGATTTTAAAAAATTCAATGAATATTAGTCATCATCATCTTACGACTTATTAGTTCGAATGCATTCTGTTATTTGTTCCTTTTGTTTTCTTTCTTTTCTGTTTTTCTTCCCCTCTTCTTGTTGAAAGATAAGCGTATAAACGAATAAACGCTTTCCCTCGTATCTATGTGTCTGGATAGCAGATGTGTTCCAAACACATACGCACCGACCGTGATGCGATAAGGAAGTTCTGTTGTTTTATTCTTTACGTTTACTTTCCACTTTCGTATTCTAAACGATCTGGATAGCAGATAATTTCTGATAATGATGCTCCGACGTTATTAAGATGCGAAAGCTTCTTGTTCTTTCTCTTTCTCTTATACTTTCTTATGTCAAAGAGTCTGGATAGCGGACGCATTTGTTTCTGATAACTACGCTCCGACCTTGAGGCGATAAGAAAGCTATTTTTGTTATGTTCCTCTCTCTCGCTTCCTACTTTCGCATTCTAAACAATCTGGATAGCAGATAATTTCTTATAATGATGCTCCGACGTTATTAAGATGCGAAAGCTTTTTGTTCTTTCTCTTTCTCTTATACTTTCTTATGTCAAAGAGTCTGAATAGCGGACGCATTTGTTTCTGATAACTACGCTCCGACCTTGAGGCGATAAGAAAGCTATTTTTGTTATGTTCCTCTCTCTCGCTTCCTACCTTCGCATTCTAAACGATCTGGATAGCAGATAATTTCTGATAATGATGCTCCGACGTTATAAAGATGCGAAAGCTTTTTGTTTTTCTCATTCTTCTTCTTCTAGTTGTGAAAGTGTGGCTGGATTATTGCGTGGGTATTGAACTACTAAAATACCGCCATACTATATAAATTCACAACTTTTCTGAGCACTCTAAATTAGACTAAGGCAAATATACCTACCGGAAAACAAAAACGAAAGCATGACCCTGTTATTATATATGTTACATATCGAAACAAATTATTCTTGAAATTTTTCGCAAATTATTATATATATACTTATTTAACTTTTGTTTGTAGTTTTAGTTAAGTTTTACAATATGCCAGTTGGTCGTAGTCCAGGGGAAACTCCTAGGGAAGAACCAAGTGACGAATTGCCCACAGGTTCCAGACAGACTAGTCTTAGCCAAATGCAGACTAGAGGTAGAGCAGCAAGAATGGAAACCGAAAAACAGTCTGATAGGCAACCGTCGGTAGGCGAGTCTCAAACCAGCCGCCAGGATACGGGCTCTGATAGTGACAGACTAGCCTTGCTGATTACGCAGGCATTGTCAGACGCTACGCGCAGGCAAACGGATGCTCTTGCTGAGTTTTCCATACAGCAAACTCAGCTTATGAATAGCATAGAGTTAGGATTTCAACGGTTGTTAACTCAGACACCGGTCCCCACTGGATCAGTACCAGCCATTGTGACTCCTTCGAGTCAACATAGTAGCCAACCTCGTGTTACCCGGAATAACACACCGAGTGACACGACGGATTTTAGGCCAGATCGCATAGGTCAAATTATGGCTAATTGGAAGTTGAGATTTACTGGAAAAGGGCATCTTTCAGTAGATGGTTTTATCTACAGAGCCGAAGCCATGACCAGACAAACCTTAGAAAGCAACTTTGAACTGTTAGCAAGATATTCCTGCAACTTATTTGAGGGCAGCGCTGCCGAGTGGTTTTGGAGGTACCACAAAGGCGTCCATGAGTTAAGATGGCCAGATCTGTGCGAAGCTTTAAAAACACAATTTAAAGATGCACGAACAGATCGGGACATTCAAGCCGCTATCGATCGCCGTAAGCAAAAGCCGCACGAGTGTTTCGACGAATATTCACAGTCTGTAGCCGCTATGGCTGATCATCTGTCCGCACCGTTGACAGACTCGTATATGATGGGGGTGCTTCGAGCAAATCTGTTACCGGAAATTCAACACGAATTGCTACATGTTCCCATTAACAGCGTTGCCGAGTTGCGTCAAGCCGTACGTAGGCATGAAATATTTAAACAACAAATGTCTAGGATGCCGAATTTCAGTACTAGACCTGGTCAGAAAAAGATAGTCAGCGAGTTATCTGAACAATTAGCTAGCGAATCTGAGAGCGAAGTAAGCGCAGAGGCAGATGAAGTTGCAGCAATTGAGCTTGAGTGCTGGAATTGCTCGGGAAAAGGCCACGACTGTACAGAAGAAAGGCGAATTTTTTTGTTATGGTTGCGGAAGGGTTGATACTTATAAGCCAAGTTGTCCGAAATGTCAAAATCAAAAAAACTTGGGGACTCGAGCACCAGTCAACAGTGCTCGGAAAAAATATTTGTAGACCGACACAACAGCACAGCTTTGAAGGATACTCCGGAAAAGCATACCCAGCCAGAACATTTAATTTTACCTGACGTTCAAAACAGCACAGCTTTGAAGGATACTCCGAAAAAGCATACCCAGCCAGAACATTTAAATTTACCTGACGTTCAGAATATATCCTCAGATATTACTAGTTCCCGAAACAAAATATTCGCAAATGGAATTAGCAAGGCCTCACGATCACGTCTTCGTCGCAAAGAATATACAAGAATGCAACGGCACGAGCGTGCGAAATTAGTTTCTGCCATTGTGGAAAATCCATTAGACGTTAGACCATATGCAGAGGTGACCATATTGGGAAGTAAATACACCGGTCTACTTGACACGGGAGCCTCAATCAGCTGCATAGGAGGAGACTTGGCTAAAAAGTTTATGAATGGCCCTGATGCGTACAGGCCCTTGTCATGCGCAGTGAAAACGGCCGATGGGAAGTCGCAAGAGATTGTAGCAAGATTAACTACTAAAGTAGGTTTTAAAACTAGAGTACGAGATCTTTCTTTTTATATTGTACCGTCGCTATCTCAAAGTCTTTATCTAGGTATAAACTTTGGGAAAACTTTCGACCTGCTCCCTTTTTGTTTCCAGCAGACTGAACTGTCATCATTAGATGACCCCCTAATACGATCTTTATCTGATAAGCAGAGACAACACCTAGAAGCTACGATCGCCTTATTTCCTTCGTTTGCCAAAAAAGGTTTAGGTCGTACCACAATACTTTCCCACAGTATCGATGTTTCCGATGCGAGCCCGATCAAGCAAAGACATTTCCCTGTATCTCCAGCCATCGAAAAACTAATGTACGAGGAACTTGACCGAATGCTGGCTTTGGGAGTCATTGAAGAATCCAACAGTGCGTGGTCTTCCCCGTAGTTCTGGTGCGCAAGCCAGAAAAGTCAGGCTCTGCTTAGATAGCAGAAAGGTTAACGCAGTTACGGTCAAGGATGCTTATCCGATGCCATTTATTGACGGAATTTTAAGCCGTCTGACTAAAGCTGAATTTATTTCGAGCCTTGACTTAAAGGATGCTTTTTGGCAAATCCCGCTTGAACCTAACTCAAGGGACAAGACTGCGTTTACCGTACCTGGTCGACCCTTGTATCAGTTCACCGTAATGCCATTTGGGCTTTGCAATGCGCCGCAAACAATGTCTAAACTAATGGACCGAATCATTCCAGCGCAGCTGCGCAGGGAAGTCTTTATATATCTGGATGATCTGTTAGTAGTGTCCGAATCGTTTGAACGACACATTGAAATACTGGGTGAACTAGCAACTCAATTGAATAAATCGGGCTTGACCATAAACGTACACAAAAGTAAATTTTGCCTCCTTGAAGTGCAATATCTCGGACACATAGTAGGCCATGGCACGATCGCAACAGATCCTCAAAAATTATCAGCCATAGTAGATTTTCCAGTACCAAGATCGGTAAAACAGCTCCGTAGATTCCTAGGCATGACCGGGTGGTATCACAAGTTTATTAGAAATTATGCTACCATTGCTTCACCTCTAACAGATGCTCTCAAACAAAAGAAAAAGTTTGAATGGTCCGAGGAAGCTCCCAAAGCATTTGAATTTTTAAAAAAAGCAAATGTGTGAAGCTCCTGTGCTACACAGGACCAAATTTCGAAGCCGAATTTTACCTTCACTGTGACGCCAGTCACACAGGTGTAGGGGGTGTAAACTTAACCAATGCCAAAGAAATTATTCGGTAACAGAGAAGGAGTGCTTGGCAGACATTCTGGCGTTAAAGAAATTCATGGCATACGTGGAAGGGCAAAAATTCACCATTTTCACGGATCATGCTTCACTTAAGTGGCTGATGTCTCAAACAGATTTAAGCAGCCGACTAGCAAGATGGGCTCTTAAGTTACAGGGGTTTAGTTTTGACATAAAACACCGCAAAGGAAACCAAAATGTCGTTCCTGATGCCCTTTCAAGGACCTTTACTGAGGATCTAGCCTCCATTGACTTAGATGAGTTTATTGATTTAAATGCAGATTTCTTTAAGAGTAGTGAATATGAGGTATTGATAAGGCAGATTCAGCAAAACGGTAGTAATTACCAGACGTAAAAGTCGTAGATGGCAAAGTGTACCGGAGAATGGAACATGCCACCGACGACCGAATTTGTGATGACATGGTATGGAAAATCTGGCTACCAAAATCGATGATACCGATAGCCTTGCAATTAGGACATGATCACCCCTTGGCATCGCACTGCGGGATAAACAAGACCTTAGAAAGACTTCGAAGATACTATTTTTGGCCCAATCTCGTTACCGATGTTAGAACATACATTAACAACTGCGAAATCTGTAGATGCACAAAGCATCCAAACCACACCTTAAAACCCATTCTTAGCAAGACTGGCGAAACGCAACGATTTTTCCAAAAACTTTACGTAGATTTCTTGGGTCCCTACCCGCTTTCACGATCTGGCCACGTAGGAGTTTTTGTAGTCGTAGACCATTTTACAAAATTCCCATTTTTGAAGCCTGTAAAGAAATTTACTGCCGAAGCAATTTTGAAGTATGTGGAAGAGGACTTGCTACATTGTTTTGGAATACCGGAAGTAGTAGTTTCCGACAACGGTGTTCAATTTAAATCACATGCCTTCAATAACCTATTAAAAAAATATAACATTGGCCACTCTTATACCGCAATATACGCCTATACGCCCCTCAAGGAAACGTTTCAGAAAGGGTTAATCGATCTGTGATTGCAGCCATAAAATCCTATATAAGTCCAAGTCAAAATAATTGGGATGAGCAGCTGAGCAAAATTTGCTGTTCGCTTCGCTCTAGTTTTCATACGGCTGTTAACACCACTCCTTATAGGTTAACTTTTGGACAGCATATGATCACCAACGGATCCACATATAAGATGTTGAAAAGGCTAGAAATGTTGGAGGATCGCTCCAATATCGAACGCAAAAAGGCAAAAGAAACCATGGAAAAGCAACATAAAAGGAATGAGAATACCTATAATTTGCGAGCGCGTGCCGTATCTTTCGTCGACGGGCAGGAAGTGTATCGTAGAAATTTTTCGCAAAGCAACTTTGCAATGGGATATAATGCGAAACTAGCCCCAAGCTTTATAAAATCCCGAATAAGGCGTAAGATAGGGAACACTTATTACGAAGTAGAATATTTGAATGGCCGCTATGTAGGAAAATTCCATGCCAAAGACCTCAAGCAGTAAACAGGCTGACAATTTGCATTTCCGCTCCAAGCGTGGATTCCACACTTAAAGGTTTTCCCTCTAAGGTGTGATCTTCGTGGGGGGGATTTGTAGTGGCGCTTGTCGCTATAAAAAACCAAATGGGAAAAGAAGAGCGAATAACATTACAGGAACTGCCTGAAAGTAGGCAATGATTTTTGTTTTAGATATAGTAGTAGACGGCGACTACCCAAAATGTTATGTGCAATGCACCAAAATGCCATTACATCGTTGAGTACATGCTAAGATTTAAATAAAAATTTTTAGTTAATATATCTTTCATACCAGAAAGTTCCCAACCTGGTTTTATTATTTTATCTTTCGATAAATTAATGCCGATATAAATATCGAAGGGCTGGTTGACTTTCCAGCGGCACAATGACTCAGCATGAAGATAACGTCATCCTGAGAGTCTGTGCCGTTGCAAAAGGCAAGCGGAGGTTTCTTGCTCAGTCGAGTCCTCAGCTCGGTCTATTTGCCGCTCGATCGTTAACCCATTCACTTGATTCCGCGACCCTACAGTGGTCGTCGAATACTCTACCTAGGAAAAAGAGAGTAGGATCCGTTGCTAGTCCAACTGATATTAATCAGGTAATGAGAATAATTTTCTTGCCAATTAAGGGAGTTTTTTATCCTTGTTCCTTTCTTTTTTTCAAACCCTGCAGCTAGCGCAATTGCCAACTTGCGACAACTGGAAAAGAGTATTTTGCAATCGCAACTTACTGCTTCTTCCCCACATTCTGCTTTTGCGCCGCTCTTCGCTTCGAACAACCTATACAGCAGTTGTTTCGAGAAACGCGAAACGGGCAGAAGCCCAGCAAGCCCGGGGCAGAGGAAAGTGCAGATTTTTTTTATGTGGTAGAAACCTGTGAAGTGGCGGAAAATGGTACTTAGTATTGGTGGAAAATTAAATTGAGTGATCCCAATAAAAAAAAAACTCTGTGAGAACAAGTGACAAGGGAAAAGCAACAAAAGTTTTTGACCTTTGCCCCGATCTTCCCGTGGTCTTTGGCAGGCAATTCACTAAGAATAGCTACTACGCAAATACCTAGTTTGGCCATGCCAACATACCTCAATTAATGTCGCAAGCCTATAATATAACCCATCCAATTTGTTTTATGCTTTTTTTTGTCAACCCAACCCAATGAAGTGTGAGAGAATGAGGTAGGAGACGAATATGCCAGCAAGGAAAAATAATTAAAAGAAGTGAACAACACCAACTAAAATAAATGTGGAAATATTTAATGTTTCCGTGCGAAAACCAACAAACAGAAAAAAAGATAAAATAACGAAAAATCCCCAAATACACACCTCCGCAATACAAAAAAAAATAATACCAATAAAGCAACATGAAGTGAAATTAACCTTAAAAGTGACAAAAAAATGTGTGGTTTGGCCCATAGTCCAACGTGTGCCCGCCCACGCATTCTCTCGTAGCCGCATCTTTGCCGAAAGCGCTTTCGTCGATGGACCGCCGTTACATTGGTAAGTCACAGTACTCTTTTTCTTATCTACTTTTGATTGTTGCTAATTGGTCCGAGTTAATATGCGAATGGTGCATACACTTACCTAAATTATTATATTAATGATAAAATTAGAAAAAAGAAGAGAACATTGAAAAGAAAAGAGAAAAAAATTAAATAAAAGAAAACCATGAATAAAAATAATTAACCACGTTAACATTAAATATACCTTAACTTAAAAAAACGCAAAAATATCTTAATTCATTTACATTATATATATACTATTTATATCCCTACATACATGCCGTATTATTCCTCCCCAGCTTCATTCTCACAATTCTCTCAGTATTTCTTTTATAAAATGTCATTTAAATACATAATTACCAAAAATAAAAACAACTAAATTTTAATAGGATAATAATGAATAGATACTATGTTTACTTTTATTAATAAATTGTTAAATTAATGAAATGAACTCCTGCTAGACTTTTTATTAGGGTCATGCTTCGTCGAAACAGGGTAGGGTATTAGCTGATCGACTCGATCGTAGGGACCATTTAGGAAAATATCACAAACACGGATGAAATGGTCATGGTAGGGCGGGCAACTGAAACAGCTGGACAACAACACCAGCAAACAGCATGATCGAGCCGAAGTCAGTTTAGTCAGCTAGTTTTAATTCTATTCCTCTTCCTCTCATCTTCTTCGTTTACACTCCTCTCCTTTGATGTCTTGGGATATAGATATATTCTTGAGGTAGATCTAGAGTACCCGTCTCGATTCATAATGATCATAACTATCTTCCGTTCTGTCCGAAAAAAAAGAAACCCAATTCACATGTTAAAAAGTTAATAGCTGACTTAGAACATAAGTCAAACTATGCTTTCCATTACAGGACACTAAAACAGTGTCTAGAAAATGGATTAATTTTAAAAAACATCCATAGAGGTGTACGATTCTTTCAAAAACCTTGGCTGCAATCGTACATCGATTTCAACACTTCATAGAACGAATGCTAAGAATTCGTTTGAAAAAGATTTTTTTAAACTTCTTAATAACGCAGTCTATGGCAAGACTATGGAAAATGTTGAGAAAAGGGTTAATGTAAAATTAATAACTGAATGGGAAAGTGCAACACCAACCGATTTCTCTGGCCGCAAAAAAGATTGCGCACGCTCATTGATTGCTAAAAGCAATTTTCATAGCGTGAAATATTTTAATGATAATTTTTGCGCATTCCAAATGCGTAAGTTAAATGGTTATTACGATAAGCCTATTTATTTAGGGTTTGCTGTGTTAGACATTTCAAAATGGAAAATGTATGATTTTCATTATCTGTATATGAAACCGAAATTTGAAGAGTCTGTACGCCTAAACTATATGGATACAGACTCTTTCATATACACGGTTAAAACTGATGATTTTTACGCTGATATACGTAAAGATCTTGCAATGAAATTTGATACATGTGACTATCATTCCATCATGGCCATTATAGAATACAGAAACGGAAGGCTGAGGAAGAATTAAACTCGTATGATGCTGATATTTTAGCTTGGGATAAAAAAATTGAAGAGTTAGAGAATGTTGAAAAACAAACAGTTCAACAGAAAGCATTATAAAAGAGATTTAAGGAAGATAAAGAAAACAGAGAAGTTGATTTACTTCATGCTGAAATGGCCCTGCTTACAAATTTCGAATAGAAAATAAGAATTTACTAGACAATTGTTAAAAATTTCATATTTATTTGTAAAAAAAAAGTTATTAAATGTATATGTATAAAATGTATATAATGTTTAAAATGTATAAAATGTGTAAAATTGTATTACGAATAAAAATTGTATTACGAATAGAAATGTTAATAAAATATATATAATTTGAATAAGAATAAAACATGTGTTTAAATATATTTATAGGATTTCATTTTTATGTACCCAACTATCTTGAGAGGTGGGGAAACCCAGCCAACGTACAAATACTCTATCCCCTTTTCGTTTCAAAATTTTTTTACCCTTCGACCATTGAAAATGGTCAAAAAGGGTATACTAACTTTGTGCAAATATATGTAACAGGCAGAAGGAGGCGTGGGAGACCCCATAAAGTATATATTCTTGCTCAGGATCACAAGCCAAGTCGATTGAGCCATGTCTGTCTGTCTGTCTGTCTGTCTGTCTGTGTGAACGCACAGATCTCAGCTAGTTCAAAAATTAGAGTTACCAAAATTGGCAGGAAGACTCCTGTGTACTATAAGCAGATTTTTGAACTCAATTTGTAAGCGCTGTATAAAAGCTACAACTTTCTGACTTTAACATATACTAAGCTGAATGAAATATCTAATCCGATTGGACAATAAACACAGAAGTTATTTAAGAAAGTATGAGCATAAAATCATGCTTATGACAGCTAACAAGAGAGGCGAGCGAGCGCGAGCGCCATCTGTTGGGAATAATTGTAAAGCATGTGCATATGCATATGTGTATGAATTTAACAAATTAAACTACACGGGAACATAGGTCGAAGGGTATCCCACTGTCGCGTTTTGCGCGACTGTTGTCTCGTTTCCACTAGATATGTATGTGGGAAATGTGTTTTCTTTATCTCTTGCTTATAAAACCCTCCCTCAATAGGGTTTCCATTTAGGTCATCGAGTAAATATGTAGTTGGAAACGTTCTTTGAATTTTCCGAATTCTAAAAATTTCTGTTGTCCAATTTGGAGTATAGCCCTTTTCAAATACATGCTTGTATTTACTTATACGCACAAGATCACCTTGACGCAAGTTTTTGTTTATAAATATTTTTATATGATTATATGCTGTCTTCAGAATTTTATCCTCATTAGCCTTGGTTACATTAATTGGCTTCTCTTGTATTGTTCTATGCTTTCGATTATTATATACATCAATTAGTTGTTTTTATATTTGAACCCACTTATATGATCCATTAAAACTGAACTCACGCCACATGAGTTCTTTCAATGTTCTATTAAAACGTTCAACAATTGATGCCTTTGGGGAACTGAATGTAGAGTAGTGGTTGATTTCATACGAGTGCATTAATGCTTTGTAATGTGTATTATAGAATTCAGTTCCGTTATCAGTTTGTAAATTTTTTGGTGCTTCACGACCAGACTTGAATATTTTTTCCATTGCCTGTGCTACTTCTTTAGCATTTTTTGTTTTTAATGCTTCACCCCACGCATATTTTGAAAAACAATCTATAACAGTTAGAAGATAGCGGAAACCATTATTCGATGAGCTGTATGTACCCATTTCAACTAAATCAGCTTGCCATAAGTCGTTGATACCCTTTACAATCACTCTACGTCGTTTAAAATTCTTAATTGATGCTCGATGTAATTCATTCACTATTTCTCGCTTCGTTGATGATAACATTTTCGTTGTTGCTGTTGTTGTTGTTGTTGTTGTTGTTGTTGTTGTTGTTGTTGTTGTTGTTGTTGACGTCATCGTTGACCTCCTTAAACTATTCTTCCCCATTGACTTCTTCTTCTTCTGCTTCATACTACATATATTCTAATTTAGTTTTAATAATGTGTGAAAGGTTTAACTCTTTCTATGCTCTCGGTTTCACTTTTAAGAGTAGTTTTAAAGCTAATGCAGTTAAAAATATCTTGTTCTATACAATCCAATTCTTTAATTCGTTTTTGCACAATACTCTCTAAGTTTGGAATTTTTTTGTTGAAGTCGGCAATGTTTGTCTGAATCTCTGTAATTAATGTTTTTTCCTATTTTTTGATTGACGCTGTTCTTTAGAAATTGAAGAAGATATATTTCTTACAACTTTTTCTAGTTCTTCATCAACATACTGTTTTGATGTTAAATCACTTTCATTTATGGGTGTTAGACAATTTTTAAATATTTTCTTCTGTGCATTCAGATTACCATAAGAGTCATTGAATAAAACTTCAAATTTTTCCACACCTTTCCTAAAGTGTTTTGAATACTCTACTTTATTTGAATAATGTCCGAACTTATCAAGTGATATGTTGAATATGATTGTAAGTAGTAATTGAATGTTACGAGTATGTTTAAAGTTTTCATTACATTTTTGGGGCTTTATTATAACTTCTGGATATTCTTCATCTTGTTTTTTATTTATTATAACAACAACGGCGGCAACGGGAATAGCGACGAAAATGAAATAAGCAACAGCGAAGACGGCGACGAGGATGGTGACAAAGACGGGGACGAGGATGGCAACAATGACGGCGGCGAGGAAGGCAACGAAGACGGTGACGAGCTGGACAACCAAGACAGTGACAGAGAGGGGCGAGGCATTGCAGTCGGCAATAAGAACGACGAAACTGGAAGTCATGATGAAATTGGCGGCGCTGGCAACAAAGTTGCCAAAGCTGTCAATAAAAAAGGCGGCGAGGGAAAACGAAATACAGTGGGACAAGCTAAGCAAAATATGGAATTATTATAGCGCATGGCAAATAAACGAATTTTCTGGAGATACTTGTGCACGTAAATGGATCACACAAGTAATGAATATAGCCAGCATTTATGGAATAAATGAACCATTTATGAAGATGTTGATTGTCAGCAAAATAAAAGGCAAAGCATGCATGTGGTTGCATGCAGATCCGGCGCGTGTATTGCTACCAACGGAGCAGTTGGTGGCTGAGCTGATATCGATGTTTGGTGAGAAGACGTCAAAATTAGAGGCAAAGCGAAAATTTGAGGATCGAAAATGGACGGCGGGCGAGAGCTTTGTTAGTTATGCAGACGATAAGGTGATGCTTGCACATGGCATAAATATGGACGAGGAAGAATTGTTGGGGCTCCTCATTGAAGGCATTCCAAATCAAATGCTACGTAACCAAGCTCAAATTCAATGCTTTACAGATGTTCGGCACATAAAGCGAGCATTTGCAGAAGTGAAGCTACCGAAAGTATACGAAGCAGATAAGAAGGCGGCGTCGGTGGAAAAGAATAGCAGCACACTCTCGCGCTGTTTCAATTGCAACTCGAAAGGACACTGGGCCAAGGAGTGCAGGAAGCCAAAGCGCGAAAAAGGATCGTGTTATGCCTGTGGTGAGATGGGGCACTTTGTAGCAGCATGCCCGAAAAACAAGAATGGAGAGGGCAACAATTATGTAAGATATTTTGAAATTAAGTTTATGAACTATTCTAAGACAAAATTTATTACAGCATGCCTCATAGACACGGGAAGCCCAATTTCGTTCATTAAAATTAGTAAAGTACCAAACGATGTAATTGAATTACCAGTTTTAAGTTCATTTCATGGATTAAATAATAGTTCCTTAAAAACATATGGAAAAGTATTGTGTTACATTATGAAAAATTTTGATAAAATACACTTTAATTTAACAATTGTGGCAAACGAGTCTATGAGTTATGACGTAGTTTTGGGAAGAGATTTTATGGACGCATGCAATTTAAATTTGAATTTGGACACCTTGAAAATGATTACAGTGGATAAAATTGAAAGTCAAAATAATAATAAAGCCGATAAAATATTAGAAGAAGCAAATATGTACAATAATAATAAAACAGTTAGCGATAATGTTAGTCAGGGTAGTAGTGAAAAGCAAATGATTAGTGACAAGATTAGAAAAAGATTAGGAAATGTTAGAAATTTTGAAATAAGCACTGTGGAGAGGGAATTGTTTGAAATTAATATAATAGATGACTCAATTGATTACAAAATAGGTGACCAGATAGATCATAATGTGAGATGTCAATTTACTGAGTTGGTAGAAAATTTTTATGTTAATAAAGTAAGACCGAAAGAACCGGAGATTCGGTGTGAGATGCAACTAATATTAGAGGACTCGAAACCGTTTAGTTGTTCGCCGAGAAGATTAGCATATACCGAAAAAGAAAAGTTGCAGATTATTTTAGATGAGTATTTAGAAAACGGAATCATTAAACCGAGTGAATCAGAGTATGCATCTCCAATAGTGTTAGTAAAAAAGAAAACAGGAGATCTAAGGTTATGTGTTGATTACAGAAAACTCAATAAAACGATGGTTAAAGATAATTATCCTCTACCGTTAATTGTTGGATTAATTAGTGAATAAAACGATATTCTCGAAGTTAGATCTTAAACATGGCTACTTTCATGTTTTTGTTAATAAGGAATCAATTAAATACACTTCGTTTATGACACCTTTAGGACAGTTTGAATTTTTAAGGATGCCAATGGGGCTGAAAAATGCACCGGCGGTTTTTCAGAGATTTATTAATAGAATTTTCGAGGATATGATAAGGCAGGATAAAGTTATTTTATATATGGATGATATAATGATAGCTAGCAAAAAAATAAAGGAACATATGCAAGTACTTAGAGATGTTTTTGACAGATTAACGAGGAAAAAATTAGAGCTAAGAATGGACAAATGTGAGTTTCTGCAATCGATTGTACAATATTTAGGATTTGTAATAACAAGTAAGGGAATACAGGCCAATGACAAGGGAATAGAAGCAATTAGGGATTTTCCAGTACCAGATAAGGTGCATGGTGTCAGAAGCTTTTTGGGATTGTGTTCATATTTCAGAAGATTCATTCAGGGTTTTTCAACTATTGCAAAACCTTTATATGACTTATTGAAGAAAGACAAAGAATTTACGTTTGAGGAAAAAGAGTTAGAATGCTTTGAGACACTTAAGAAAAAGTTAGTGGAAGCTCCAGTGTTAGGTTTATATTATTATAAGGATGAAATAGAATTACATACAGATGCAAGTGCACAAGGTTTTGGTGCAGTATTATTGCAAAGGAAAGAGGATAAGAAATGGCACCCTATATTTTATTACTCAAAAGCCACGACGAATGACGAGGCTAAATATCATAGTTTCGAACTGGAAACATAAGCCATCCTGTATGCATTAAGAAGATTTAGAATTTATGTACAGGGAAAGAGATTTAAAATTGTTACGGACTGCAACGCATTAACGTTAACGTTAAATAGAGTAGAATTAAACCCTCGGATTGCGAGATGGGCATTAGAACTATTAGAGTACGATTTTGAGGTAGTTCATAAAGCAGGCAAGCATATGCAGCATGTAGACGCATTAAGCAGAAATACGAATATATTAGTGATAGAAACGAATAGTTTTGAAGATAATTTAGTTATTTGTCAAGCAAAAGATGATAAGTTGAAAGATATTAGGAAAAAGTTAGAGAAAACAGAAGATAAAATTTTTGAAATGAGAAATGGTGTACTTTATAGAAAGGCAAATGATGGAAGATTGTTGTTTTGTGTGCCGGAAGAAATGGAAGAGAAAATTTTATACAAATATCACAATGAATTAGGGCACTTAGGGAGAGATAAGGTTATTGATGCTATTGTTAAGACTTATTGGTTTTCGAATATGAAAGAGAAAGTTGTTAGGCATATAGCAAATTGTTTGAGATGTGTGGCATTTTCACCAAAGTCTGGAAAAGAAGAAGGAATGCTGCATAGCATTCCAAAAGGGAACGCGCCGTTTGAGATAATACACATTGATCATTATGGACCGGTAGATAACGCTAGGGTAAAGAAACATCTGTTTGTAATAATAGACGGATTCACTAAATATGTTAGGTTATATGCAACAAAGACAACGAATACAAAAGAAGTGATTCTAGCATTAAAAGATTATTTTAGATCATATAGCAGGCCGAAATTTATAGTATCAGATAGGGGCAGCTGTTTTACATCCGAAGATTTTGCAAAGTTTATGGAAGAATTTAATATTAAGCACATAAAGATAGCGACAGGTTCACCCCAGGCCAATGGACAGGTAGAACGAGTCAATAGAATAGTAGGGCCTATGATAGCTAAATTGACAGACATTGAAAATGGATTACATTGGGATGCAGTTATTGAAGACGTAGAATTTTCTTTGAATAATACCAAACAAAGAAGTATAGCGCAATCTCCGAGCAAGATGTTGTTTGGAATTGAGCAAAAGGGGAAAGTTATTGATGAGTTAAGACAAAAATTAGAAGAGTTAGATAATTTTAGTGAATTAAGAGACTTAAAAGAAATTAGAAAGAAAGGAGCGGAATCGCAATTAAAAGCACAGAGTGATAATGAAAAAAGATATAATAGTAAGAAGAAAACAAGTACGAAGTACAAAGTAGGAGATTATATTATGGTTAAGAATTTCGATAGTACAGGAGGAGTTGCTAGAAAACTAATACCTAAACATAAGGGTCCATATGTAATAGAGAAGGTATTGAAAAATGATAGGTTTTTGATTAAAGATGTTGAAGGTTTTCAATTGGCACGTAATCCATATCAAGGTGTCTGGAGTAGTCAAAATATTAAGCATTGGATAGGGAGTAGAAAATAAATTTGTGCAATTAAGTGTAAGAAAATTGTAAAAATTAACCAAATATAGATTAAAAACAATGTAATAGCTATAAGTTGAAAATTTCGACAAGATCGGGGGATCTTAAATGTCAGGATGGCCGAATTGTAGTAGGCTAGGGTATGTAGATAGTATGCACACACATTGTATATATGTAAGTTTGTTATATCAACACTGTATATAAACATTATGCTTAAGTTGTCGTTCGCTTTCGCTTGGCAATCTTTCTGTTTCGCAACATCGGCTCTCTAGCAACATGCGGAGAGGCAGATCGCAAACGGAGAGAGAGTCAGTCAAAGGCTTACGCTACCAACGTCAAGTTGAATAAATAAAAGACTGAAACTAAGTTGTGCGTTCGCATTTTACTAAAGGAGTATATATATATTATAACCCTACAGTTTGAGGTTTCAAAAATTTAGACTTTATTTTCTTCTTCTTAGTTTACATTATTACATTTTATTATTTTTTTCTATTACTATGTTGTTATTACTTATTTTGATTATGTTGAAATGTTTATCCTTTAGAAGCTCAATTGTTTCATCTTTCATATTTGCATAACGTTCAGGTAAATACAAAATGTAGTCATCCAGTTCAAGAGCAATGATTTTCTAATTCTGGTCTGCTTGCGTGTTGCTTTCACGATTGGATAGCGCACATCAGTCTCCATCTTACTTTTGTTTAAGAGTGGCTTCGATATCATCCCGTTGAACTCATTGACTGCATTTAATTCTTCCCGATTGTTCATTTTTTGTTGTAGATGTAGTTGTAGTTGTAGTTGTAATTCTAGTTGTAGTTATAGTTGTAGGTATCGTTGTTGTAGCTAGCACCAACAGAGAGTTTGTAGACATCAACAGAGAGTTTGTAGATAGCAACTGAGTTCAAACAGGTAGCAAGTACTGGTTTTATAGCCAGTGAGAGAACCTGGTCGCTTCAGTACACACCCTCGCTCTTTCCATTGGATCTTGACTAGGGCATGTTGATGCAGAGAGGGATAGAACATTCAACCCTCATTCAGCTGAGCTCAAACATGTAGCAAGTACCGGTTTTATGAGCAGTGAGAGAACACACCCACGCTTTTCCATTAGATCTTCACTAGAGCATGTTGATGCAGATAGGGACAGAACATTCAACCCTCATTCAACTGAGCTCAAACATGTAGCAAGTACCGGTTTTATGAGCAGTGAGAGAACACACCCACGCTTTTCCATTGGAGCTTCACTAGAACATGTCGATGCAGAGAGGGACAGAACATTCAACCCTCATTCAACTGAGCTCAAAAATGTAGCAAGTACCGGTTTTATGGGCAGTGAGAGAACACACCCACGCTTTTCCATTAGATCTTCACTAGAACATGTCGATACAGAGAGGGACAGAACATTCAACCCTCATTTTGTGGATGTGTGTGTTCTCTTACTTTAAAGTTAGTAAAAAATGAAGTGCGAGATGGCCACAGTTGAATGTATTAAATTGTTATTGTTTTTCCCACCAATAGAACTGAATGGTGAATATGAGTGTGCACTCATTGATTTTCACATGTACAATTCAATACCCAATGTCGATGATAGCAACAACTTATTTCATATTGGTGATTGAAATTCCAACAGGATCATATAAACTAGAAGATATTTACGATTTTTTAAAAAACCAATTACTAGCAGATGGTCTTGATAACACATTCAAGATAGAAAGCAATAATAATACACTTAAAGTGCATATTAATACAAGCACAGAACCTATTTATTTTGATAAAAATAGATCAATTGGAAATTTATTTGGATTTAATAAGAGAATACTAGAAGCAGATAAAAAAATAACATATGTTTCTGACCAACCTGTAAACATTTTTAAAATAAATACAATACGCTTGGTGTGTAATATTGTAAGTGGTACATACATTGATCATGTATTATATGAATTTGGTATTATTGTACCACCAGGGTATAAAATGAGTGTAACCCCTAATAATTTCATTTATTTACCAGTCAACACTAGAGAGATAAAAACTCATTCTATACACATAACTGATCAAAACGGTGATTTAATTAATTTACGAGGTGAAAAATATACAATTCGTATGCATTTAAGACTAATACAATGATTGTATACAATAAAAGAACTGACACTTACATTCCGAAAGCAACTTCCATTCGAAAAGTTAAAGAGGTTCAAAGAGGAAAAGCAATAAGCTAACATTAAAAAAAAAAATAAATTGCTTCTAAAATCATTGGGATACAAGCTTCGAGTTTAATAACAAACATACTAATATAGAGAAATCATTATGATAATGAATGAAGTATGGTATTAACTGTTCGAGAAAAAACCTACTCTGACGAAAGTATATCAAAAAAGAGTATCATACCTATTCACCATACCAACAATCATTTAAGCCTAATGATGAAATCGGAATTACAATTCAAAACCAGGACTTGTATGTACTTCCTCATGAGAGTTTTATCAATTTTTACGGTGTCATTCGTAAAGTTAACGACGAAACTGCAAATGTTGTTACAAAACTACGAAACAATTGTATGGCATATTTTCTGGATGAAATACGTTATGAAATAAATGGTGTTGAGATTGATAGAACAAGATTTGTTGGTACTACTTCTACAATTAAGAACTATGTATCTTTGAGTGAACGGGAGAGTAAGAGATTTTACAATTCTGGACGGACTGGATCTGGAGACTTTACTTCACAAAGTTATTTTGAATATTCAGTTCCACTATAAAATTTACTTGGCTTTGCTGAAGATTTTAAGAAAGTTATATTAAACTGTAAACATGAACTAGTACTTTTGATATCTAAAAATATGAATGAAGTCTATGATGCAGCCCACGGACTGTCAAATATCACGGACCCTACAAAGCAATGAAGGAATCTAGCAACAGCAGCAACATGAACGCAATAACAATTAAGGAGTTTCTGAACCAGTATTATGATATCATTCACCATCATGATCCGAAGCAGATTGAAGAATTCCAATCGTACATGAAGCTGGCGGAAAAGTCTCCATACCAGTTATCAATACATGGAAGTCATAGATCTTCATGTCCATGGTCTTCCAACGAGGCAAAAGAAGGACCAGATACCTGTGCATGCAGCACAGAAAAATTTCTGGAAAACGAGGCTGAAAAAATTATGAATCATTATAATAAACTAAGCTTAAGATTCATAAAATAAAAAATTTAAGTTAAACTCTAACTGTTTTTGCTCTTTAACTGTTTAGCTGTTGTTGCTGTTTAGCTGGTTAGCTGTTGTTGCTTAGCTGGTTAGCTGATTAGCTGTTTAGCTAATAAGCTGTTTAGCTGATTAGTTGATTAGCAGTTTAGCTGATTAGCTGATTAGCTGTTTAGCTGATTAGCTGATTTGCTGTTTAAAAAAATTGAGTTTGAGGTTTCAAAAAATTTAGACTTTATTTTCTTCTTCTTACATGGTAATACTTAAACTAAATAAAGATAAATTTGTGGGCTCAGAATATGAGTTCTCACCCCCTTACTTTAATGACGCAGGATCGAAATTAATCCCCCTCGGCCGATAACCACTCGGAACGCGATGCCTTCGACTCGTAGCGTGAATCGGTGGCATCGGGTGGTCGTGGAGCTGCCGATCCTGGATCTGCTCCTCCAGTAACGCAGGGATGCGTCGCCCTTGCGTATGCACTCGCCACGACCGCGGTGCTTTCACCCAATCTACTCCGGGCACGAAGAGGTTGCTCGCGATATCTCCCACATCGATAGAGGGGCCCAACATATCTTCCATCTCTTGCATACTGAAATGCAGGGCCTCTTCCCAGCTCTCTACTGGCTCTGGCAGTGTCTGGGTACAGGTATCCGCTGCCGTTCCTGGGTCACTCCACTTTAGGGCTCTGCCTGGGCGGGTGGATGAGATCCCATCTTCGTCAGCCACGACTGCTCTCCGGGACTGATACCGGGTGGGCGCCGGGGAAGATCACGGTGCTGATATGATCTTCGTCTATGAGGTCTTCATGTTCGATCGGTGGGAGGTCAAGGTTCTCTTCCTCTTGGCGGCGCATAGGCATTTTATTGAGCCATAGCTCCACGTCTCGTCAATTGAATTGTCGGCGGTTTCGGTTTTCCATTTCTTCTTGTTTATGGCATGGAATAAATATGGTTATCACCCCGTACTAATTGCCCTATCCAGCTACGATGGAAACGTGATCTTACGTGCTATGATATGTTATGTTTTCACTTTTTTTCACTGATGTAGCACACGCACTCTACTCAGTCTCACGTATTTTTTATACTAACAAAAATTTGCTCACCGATCGCCTTAATATTGGCACAACGAGCCATGTTACGATAGAAGATGAGTATACTATACCCCCCTTCTTAATTCGCAAGAATTGTATAGAAGGATAATAGGTTGTGTTAAATTAAGTTAGTTGTTGTAAATGAAAAAACCTTGAAGTCTAGTGTAATTAGTTTAGGGCGGAGCGGGAGCGCAATAAAGTCCTCTCTTCGTCGTTTGAATTCGCCCCGTTTCGCCGCCGTAGTTAAGCTAGGCTAAGCAATGAAGCAGTTGAAATTATATATTGAATTCGAACGCACGTCTTTTCGTTTTTTCGACAAATATTACAGCCACCACAGTTTTCGGTAATAATAGTTTAATTAGATAAACTAATCTAATTTTTCATGGCGCCCCCGGGTAAAGAAGCCTTTTTGAAAATTATAGAAGTTGTTCAATGTCACGAATTTTCTGATGACATTAAAAGAATTCGCAAGGGATCCAAGCTTGGCCCTTGTCTTCAACGATTAAATCCATTTATTCACGAAGACAAAGGAACTTGGTGTACGTTTTCGTTGTTGAGAGTTGGGGGGCGACTAGCAAATGCTCCTAAATCGTATGATGCCAAGTTTCCATTGTTGTTGACTAAGCGTTCTAAATTCGTACAGAGCTATGTCCGACATTTGCATCAAACCAATTTTCATGTTGGCCCACGAGCACTTGTGAGTATCCTTCGGGAGCGCATTTGGATTGTTAACGCTCAGGAGGTCTGCAGTCAGACAGTTTGTTCATGCATTAGATGCTTCAAATGCAAACCGCGACTTCTGACTCAAATAATGGGGAATTTACCCGCAGACCGACTCCGTGCTCTCCGCCCCTTTGACATTTGTGGCGTTGACTTTTGTGGTCCAGTGTACACGACACTTAAAATCCGTGGTAGGCCCCCTTATAAGTCCTACATAGCGCTGTTTGTGTGTTTTGCGTCCAAGGCAGTTCATTTAGAAGTTGTTTCCGATCTTTCCACTGACTCCTTTTTTATTATGCTTTCAAAGATTTATTGGTCGCCGAGGATGTCCGCAGATCGTGCACTGCGACAACGCGACGAACTTCGTCGGAGCGAGTCGCCACTTCGACGATCTGCGACGGAAGATCGAGGAGCAAGCGGACGCAATTCGCGAATTCGCATCAAAAAGCGGATGCGACTTTGCGTTCACACCGCCTCGAGCACCACACATGGGAGGACTATGGGAGGCAGGTGTCAAAACTGCAAAGCACCTACTCCTACGAGCGGTGGGCAGCGCGCAGTTGACAGCGGAGGAGCTGCAAACAGTTCTCGTCGGCGTCGAGGCAGTGCTGAACTCGCGGCCTCTAGGACCAATCAGCCAGGACCCCAGCGACGGAGAGGCCCTAACACCAGGGCACCTGCTGACAGGCGGGTCGCTACTCGCCCCACCAGCACTCCGGACCCCGGACCAGACGGGTCTCAGTTGCTTGCGGCGATGGCGACTTGTCTCGTCAGTCAGGCAACAGTTCTGGCAGCGATGGTCCCGCGAGTATGTCCTGGGCCTTCAAATCCGGGGCAAGTGGCAGCAGCAGCAGCCCAACATCACCGAAGGAACACTCGTCGTCGTCGCAGAGGACAATCTTCCACCGCAACAGTGGCTCCTCGGAAGGATCGTGGCAACTCACGCAGGGCAGGACGGCATGGTCAGGGTCGTAGACCTTAGGACCAGCGAAGGGCGATTATTTAGACGGGCCATTCACAAACTGGCTCCGCTACCTATTGCTTGAAGCCTTACAGGCCTTCAACGGGGCCGGTGTTAAATTAAGTTAGTTGTTGTAAAAGAAAAAACCTTGAAGTCTAGTGTAATTAGTTTAGGGCGGAGCGGGAGCGCAATAAAGTCCTCTCTTCGTCGTTTGAATTCGCCCCGTTTCGCCGCCGTAGTTAAGCTAGGCTAAGCAATGAAGCAGTTGAAATTATATATTGAATTCGAACGCACGTCTTTTCGTTTTTTCGACAAATATTACAGCCACCACAGTTTTCGGTAATAATAGTTTAATTAGATAAACTAATCTAATTTTTCAGGTTGCAATGTTTTGTTTACAGGACAATTGTAGTGGCGCTTGTCGCTATAAATAGACAAAAAACCAAATGGGAAAAGAAGAGCGAATAACATTACAGGAACTGCCTGAAAGTAGGCAATGACTTTTGTTTTAGATATAGTAGTAGACGGCGACTACCCAAAATGTTATGTGCAATGCACCAAAATAGTAGTATGCCATTACATCGTTGAGTACATGCTAAGATTTAAATAAAAATTTTTAGTTAATATATCTTTCATACCAGAAAGTTCTCAACCTGGTTTTATTATTTTATCTTTCGATAAATTAATGCCGATATAAATATCGAAGGGCTGGTTGACTTTCCAGCGGCACAATGACTCAG
>JAEIFN010000562.1:0-20000 GCA_018903675.1 Zaprionus capensis
AATTTACCAACTCATTGGTTGGTGTTATTTCAGCTCACGGACGTGGATGCAGCCACCAGGCAGAAAAATTTAAAGCCCGCAAGTAAAAGGAGTGGCCTACAGGCAGAGACGGACGTGCTACTACAGATGTGGCTGCTGCTGCTGCAGATCTAGACTTAAAGTCCAAAATTCCGGATTTGATGCGTCTGCATCACGCTGCAGATTTGCCACGCGCGAATGTGCGTCCTGCACAGGAGTTGCGCTAGGGCTCTGGTGGACCGGTAAAATATACGGGTGCTGGCGTGGCACCAGTCAGTTCTGGTACAGGAGTCGTGGCCGGATTGGTAGGACGATATGAGCCCTGGCGGATCCTACATGGACCGGACTCACCAGAGTAGGTAGGCGTTCGAACCGAGGGAGGTCCAGGAATCGCTGCGTCTGCACACACACAAAATATCGGTTAATTAATAATTATTCTTTAAAAAAAAATCTAATACACGCACTTTATTATTTGCAGATTTTATCTGCGCCGCCCGCTCGCTCAAATGCCACTGAGGAGTCGGCCGCCCTTGAGAGAGATGCTGGCGGTCCTATTCCTGGGCATTCGGCCATCTGCTGACGGTTCAAACGGCGCTTGACAAAACCGGAACCTTGGGTCAGCGACCAATCTGGCTGTTAACAGACCCAAGGTCTTGCTTAGGCTCGCACTGCTTGCTCCGTTAGCAGATGTTGCTCATACCAGGGCAGCTGTGTTCATCGACATACGTCTATCGCCACTCGAAATGAACACGGCCGATTCGCAGAATGCAACAGCAGGGCTGGAGGAAGAACCCCTCCCCAAGTGCTACTGAGCTAGCCGGCGCAACCCTACCTACAAAAAGCAGTCGTAACAATGGTCAGTTTAATCGACCCACTAAAGCGGTTCAATTTGGGGTATTGTGACTACATTTCGCACCAAATTTACATTGTTGGAGTAAAGATCAGCCTGGAGCATTGCAATAGCTATCAATGCATGCAGAAAAAGTCACAGTTTGGTGCGGTTTATGGGCTGGTGGCATTATTCTTCTTCAAAGATAATGCAAATCGTAAGATAACTGTGAACAGTGGCTTGACTTGCATAACATGTGGTTTCAACAAGACAGTGCCACATGCCACGAAGCACGGCAGTGACAATGGACTTATTGAGAGGCAAGTGAGAGGTGAACATTTTATTTCACGTTCGACACCTAGATCGTACGATTTAACGTCTTTAGACTATTTTGCTGTGGGGCTATGTTAAATCGAATGTCAATAGAGACAAGCCCGCTTTAATTGACACATTGGAGGTCAACATTTGAGGCGCTCAACATTTCCATGAAATAATCTTTAAACATTCAATTATATGAACCGTACTATCGATTTAAATAAAGATTTCATTAATTTCTCTCAATTTAATGTGTCTTTCCTATCTTAAAGAATCAGCCTTTAGAATGGTCAACACGATTTGGATTTTATTATAATTGACAAAATTGAAGTACACATACAATAATATACAATCGAAAACAAGTAAGAAACTAAAAACAACTAAGATAAATGTACAAAGCGTATGTTGCTTATCAACAAAACAAAACAATAATAATTATATTTATAATACGTACAGTTTCAAATGATGATAAAACGAATAACGATCTGGACTACAAAAAAGGTGTTGATGTTATCAAATAAAGAGGTGTATGTACGCTAGTGTGTGTGCATGTTTCGTCAAATTGTTTATATTTAATAAGTACAAGATTAATAAAACTGGAATGCATTAGTATTGGGAATAACACCTACACACACGCACACACACACATTGCACATGGTGAGCAAAAACATTTAGCAATCTATATAAATTGTGACTGTCTATTAATACTTTATACACATCATTCACATATTTTTATTCATTGCATTCATTTCAATATCTTGCGCTTCATCTTTGAACTTGTGGTACGTTCTCCTTTCTTTCCCTCAAGACAATTCTCAAAGATGATCAATATCCAATGCATCTGCCGATACATACATGGGCTCTGTGTGTACAGACTCGTCCACAAGCGATGATATTGAATCAGTTATCATGGAACCCGACAATTCCACTGAATTCTGATGATCATCATCCACCACACCGACAGCTTCACCTCCTCCCACGCTGCCATTTGAGCGTTGTGATGAGCAAAGCAATGGATCACCGAGCATACTAAATGCGCAGTGTTCACTTTCGCTGTGCGGATGATTACGATGATGGTGCGCCAGCTGATGCAGCTGCTGCTGTCGTTGTTGTTGTTGATAATGATGATGCAATTGCCTGCTTGAGTTGTTGTTATCGACTCTATCGATCTCATCGTTTCCATAAATCACAGATGCATCCGATCGCGGCGAATGTGGTGCTGATGACAACAAGTGGCTGCTGTGCGAGGATAGCATTGGATCGCCACCCTGCACTGGATGCTTACAATCCTCCATTAGCTCATCAATTTGATTAAGCGCCATACCTAAGAGCTGCACAAAAAGCATAAGTTAGACTTCAACAGTGTATATAAAAGACTAGACTACATTTCTGCATGAATGCACTCACTTCATTATGTATGAGTGTGTATGTGTTGTGTGGTTTTGCTCTGCCTTGTGCATTACTACAATCATTTGATTAGAGTATTTTATTCGGGACTTATCACAGTACTTTGCAGTTAATTATAACGGGTGCGCCAACAGAAACGGGTCAATAGAAAAGTCGAATAACTTTGAGTTTTCAATACATTCAAAAAAAAATTTTTTTATTATCAGGATGACCTTTTTACAATTTGTTTGAGCTATTTCCCAAAAACAACATCGATCAAATGACCCCCTTTATTTCGAATACAAAAGCCGGTTCTTTTTTTCGCATTTTTCATCACATTCACAAGCATCTCGGGTGTGATAGCTGCCATTTCAGCTTGAATGTTATCTTTTAGATCTTCTAAGGTCTTCGTCTTGTTGGTATAAACTTTGCTTTTCAAAAATCCCCACAAAAATAAATATGGCGGTGTCAAATCTGGGGATCTTGGCGGCCAGTCAATATCACCGTTTTTGGATACAACACGTCCCGGGAATTTCTGACGCAGATAGTCTATTGTAGCAGTTGCTGTATGGTATGTAGCACCATCCTGTTGGACGCGGGCGTGGTTTTTGAACTCGTTTGGGATCTGCTACAGTTCCATGTTCAAAAAAATTTGAGGATATACGATGTATCACTTTTTAAACTGACCGATTATTTTCAATGTAAAGCGACACTATTTCGGCACGTTCTTGAGGTATATAGCGATACATGGTTGAAATTGTACTAGATCAAACTTTACAAAACCGTATCGATGAAGATCAAGTTGAAAATTGTCAAAGTTATCTGACTTTTCTATTGACCCGTTTCCGTTAGCGCACCCTGTATATTATATACAGTTAAATATACGTTACATGTCATGTTGCGTTTTTAACTTTTTCTCGCTTTTTTTTCATACAACTAATATGTATAAGTTAAAAGCAGGGACCAAAAAAATCACTCATAAAAATTGAAAATCAAAAAATAATAATTATGTGCTGAGTTTTATTTTATTTCATTCAAAAAATAATGATTATTTGTTGAGTGAAGAAAATATCGATAACAAAATAACGATTATTTATTGACCGTTAATTTTTGTCGATCAAAAATATCGCTCAAACTTAGATTAAACCTCTTATAACAAAGATATTATACAAATTTTGGTGCAGGCTTATAAAGTGCTCCAAATGGTATACAATTTAATTTTTTTTTGACCCTTTGACCATTGGTTTTTCCTTAATAAAACAAGAGCCAAAATCAGGCTAGAGAGGCGGCATGGTAACGACCGAAACAATAAACTTTTCGGTTCTGAATTTAAAGGCATACAAAACGTGGAGAATTTAAAAAAATTTCTGGTCTAAATATGTCGAAATCTTTCAGAATTGTAATGGATTAGCTTTTTACGCCACACCAAAACTACAGATACCTTATCATATCTGTTATTTAATACAGACGACTTTTAAAAACTCTGATTATATCGGCAAAAAATGACTAAATATTATAGCATAAAATGCAATAAAATGGGGTTTCTTACTTAAAATCAACGTTCAAAGGATCCGAAAATAATTGAAATGGATATCCCTTGGTTCACTTTATAGTTCTTGATGGTGAACTAAAAAGTAAACCAAGGGATATGCATTTCAATTATTTTCGTATCCTTTGAACGTTGAATGTTTCTAAAAAACATTTTTGGAAGAGGAATAATCCGAGATTGAGCGATTCTTTCAAACGCTTAACAAATAATCGTTATTTTGTAATCGACATTTTTTTCACTCAACAAATAATCATTATTTTTTGAGCGAAATAGAAAATCATGAATCGGATTTGCCAACAGTAGGCCAGAGTAGAAACCTTCTGCTACAATTTTTGTTCTTATCCAACCTTTCTTAGTGCATGATTTTTTCATTTAAAATAAAACAAATAATTATTAGTTTCAGTCCCTGTTCAAAAGTTCAATACCCTTTTCGCATATGCAGAGCAATAAAAGAGCTGTCACGCCTAAAAAATTTAAAGTACGGCTTATTTACAAAAATATATAAGCTTAAAAACTGTCCTTTGGTCTTTTTTTCTCGCTACTTAACTGCACGGTCAAAACTTTACTGTGCTTAATGCTAAGTGTTATAAAAACTACTTAAACTATGGGGAATTTGGCCTGTTTTTTTTTTACATTAATTGATAACTTAAGCTGATGACATTCTACCGAAACAGTCCTAAGTTGGTATACACTTCCTATACACTTTGTAGTTGTGCCTTAGAAAGAATTGCCTTAGTTGACGATCTTGTTGTCTTACTCAAGTTTTCGGAACATATTTATAATATGGTTTAAGCAGATTGACGATCCTTATTTAACAAAGACCATTTTTTTGGGGGACAAACCTTTAAACAATATTTGCTGCTGTTACAGATATATTACACCACATCTGTTGCTTCGGGAACAGCTGTTCCAAACTTGATAAGAAAGCTCCAAGCAGATATTTGTATCAAATAAAGAAATCATTGCGGAAAATTCCGCATTTTAAAACCTTTACGATTAATTTTTATAAATGAATGTTAGAAACTTTCTTTTTCAGTTGAACTATCAATTTGAATTTGAAGAAGAATCAATTTGAATTTGTTCAAAAAATACATTTTAATCATTTCTATTTCCGGGCATTTTTAGACCATGTAGTATAACTCCTTTCATTTCATTTTTCTTGCTCGTTTTTGCCCACATAAAGTGACGCATTTTACAGTAATAGTACTAGGTGTGCAACTAAGTTCCCGCTGTTTGTCAGTAGATGGCTCTAGAAGTTAGTGATGATTGATTTTGACCTAACCAAAACACCAAGCTGACACATATGGTAAACAAACCACTTTAATAAATAAATGATTTTTTATTGTATTATATATTTCTGGTTGTGCGGAAATGTCTACTTTAATGCCAAATAATTGTCATTAGCGGGAAGTGAAGTGCCGGTGGCACAAAAGGAAGAGTTTTCTTCGTCGATGAAAAATGGATTCATTGCAGCAACCCAAAGTGTATAAAATCTTGGGGACTATCTGATCATGCTTCTACGACGTTGACGATGCGAAGGATATGATATGTATGTGCAACCAGATTGGTCTTTTCTTAATGTGAGTTGTCGAAACTAGAGATGGGCGCGGGCCTGTTTTTTTTGAGGCCCGGTCCGGCCCGAACCAGACTCGAATTTGAAGGACGATATCGATTAAAACATCGCTATATTTTATGCTTTCAAGCACGCCGGGCCTTCCGGGATTTTACCCCTAGGCCCGGGGACCGATGGGGTCTGGGGTCCCGGGAGGCCCGGCCCGCGCCCATCTCTAGTTGAAACCATCACTGGGGGAACGGTATCGAACTTAATTGATGCGATTGAGCCAAGCACTGTGGAAAAACAGGCCATGACAAAGGTTATTTCAATCTAATTGAGAACGCACTAATGGAAGTTCTGACCCCGCCCGACGGATCAGCAGTTCCATGATGTATGCAGACATTAAAAAATGTCAAGGTATTCGAGCTCTGCCAGAAAGATGGCAAAAAGTTGTGTCTAGTGATGGCAAATACTTTAAATAATCCATTTGTAATAGTTCTTTTTACGAGCCCTGACCACTATTAATTCGCACGGCATGTGTTTTTGGCAGTGTGCAATGTTCAACACACGATATTTTCAATACTATTACAGAAAGCGTATACAAGTGAATTTAAAACCAGTAAGAAAAGCACCAGTCGCGCAGCACGCGACAGTGGGATACCCTTCGCGACAGTGGGATACCCTTCGTGGGATACCCTGCGCGACTGTTGCTTTTCTTACTGGTTTTCTTCTATTTTTTAGTAGGCCCTGACAACGCGCCAAGAACCACTTAACATGCAATTATCGATTCTCGCGTAATGCTGGAGAACCTTGAGAGAGTAGAAGAGGCAGGGGGGAGTGGGAGAGTAAAAGAGTATAACTAAACGGGGCACAGGCATTGACATCCGAGTACAATCATTACCCTGGCTAATGACGTCAAGAAGTGACAGCAAAACGTGTGAAGCACTGCGCAAAGATACTCTATACTAATTGGATTAATACCATTTATTATTAAAATATTTTTCATTATAAATTTCATAATTGTTGGTGCAATACTGTGAGCCATATAAAAACAGAAAATTTTAAGATAAAATAGTTCTGCATTCATTCATCGTCCCAGTTTATGACGGACCCTGCAAAGTGGACTTCGCGAGTGTCAATATGACGCATCCATCAATTTGTAGTGATTTTCATATTTAACATTGACATGGTAAGTTAATCGGAAGAACTCCTGGCGACGAAACTTGGCAATTATGAAGATGAACGTCTCGCCAGTTAGATCGTTCTCTGGTATCAATTCAATTTCCGGCGGGTTGCACTCAATTTCGAATACATAACATCCGTCTGTAACAGGTCGAATGAAAATTGTGTCCAGATCCTGATTATAATCATCGTCCAGAGTGCATCCTACATACACTACTTTAAATTCAATTTTATGTTCCACGTGTTCATTGCATGTGTATTCCTCCTTAAACTTGTACGGATTTGAGAATGCAGCCGGATTTTCATCCAACACTAAAATCTTAGTAACAATTACTTTATCTATACTTGAAACCGCCATGGTTAAAATTTGGAATATAATAAAGTACAAAAAGAATATATTTTTTAAGTTTTTCTGATGATTTTCTGTTGGTTTTATAAAAATATATGATAAAATATGAGTTTGTAGGCTTGCCCTTAGCCGTGTGTGTGATAGAAAAAGTCAAGGTACCTTGATTCGAAAACATATTTGAGAGCAAAAAGCAAGGGTACCTATTTTTCTAGAAAATTTAGAAAGCAAAATATAATCAGGAACAAAGGTTGAATCTAATAGAGACTACAACTTGGGGAAGTTAACTTGTTAAATTCATACACATATACATACTCGTATGCACATGCTTTACAAATATTTCCGACAGATGGCGCCCGCCTCTCTTGTTAGCTGACAGAAGCATTTGGATTTATGCTCATACTTTCTTAAATAACTACTGTGGTTATTGTCTGATCGGATTGCAATTTGGAGAATACGTAGATAATTCATTCAGCTTAGTACATGTTCAAGTCAGAAAGTTGTAGCTTTTATACAGCGCTTACAAATTGAGTTCAAAAATTAAATTTTTGATTTACAGGGGCGGTGGGCGTTGCACCTAACATTTGAAATAAACTTGATCAGCTTATAGTACACAGGAGTCCAGTCAAATTTGGTAACTCTAGCTTTTATAATAGCTGAGATCTGTGCGTTCACACAGACAGACGGATAGACATGGCTCAATCGACTCGGCTTGTGATCCTGAGCAAGAATATATATACTTTATGGGGTCTCCCACGCCTCCTTCTGCCTGTTACATACATTTGCACAAAGTTAGTATACCCTTTTTTGACCATTTTCAATGGTCGAAGGGTATAAAAATTTCTTGTAATTCCAACAACAAAAATATGATTTATTTATTCAAAATGTAGATTTAAGAGAAAAAAAATGACCACTATTAATTTGAACGCTGCGCAAGTTTACCGTTAACTCAAAAGAAGAACAAAGCAAAAGCAGCAAATGTAACGGAATCACCATCTAACTGTAATCTGCAAATAGTAGCACAATGCAGAATGCAAAAAATTTAGAATTACTGCAGTATAGTCAAAGTTTTGCAACGATGGCACATGGTAAACCCATTTGTGAAGAGATTCGAAATTTAATTATTACTCTGGGGAGTCATTTGGTAAAATTGCTGAAACATTGCAATTAAATAAGTCGTCGGTATTTTTTCTATTGTAAAAAATACAAACGCTACAGTCAGGAGCTGACTGTATAAGGCCATGGATTACCATAGTATACCGTAGGCAATAAGTATAGGTATGCATTTCTAGCGCGTACCAAATTTCATTATATGTGCTTCTTCTTGATTTTTTTGGCACGAACTAAGAATGCATATTGCGTCTTGTCGTTTTGTCTAATGTCCCACCATTTTCGACGACTGCGAGAGTGGAGTATGTCCCGGACTTTAAGGCGGCCAATGATATTGAGCGTGTTCGAGGTTCGATTGATGCCGCGATCAACATGTGAAATTCTTTTGTATTTTATAATTCTTTTTAAATAAATTAAAAGCTCAAAAACATTAAAGTGGGGCGGCGGCGGTAGGCGATTTTTAAGTTTTAGTTACGGAATATATGTAATTTGAACTTAGTTTTCTTTCGTCGGTACACAACAGCAACTGCAAATATAATTGTACATATGTATGTATTTATATACCATATATAATCGTGCAATAATGTATGTTGAAGTGGGATATGCAGACATGTATGTATGGGCGTCCCACTCGCACATTCATAACTTTACAGCATTTATTTTCTAGCATTTTAATTGCAAAATATTGAGAGAAAAACAAAATAGGAAACATCCAATTGGAATCTTACTGAACTTGCAAAGTCATAATAGACAAAATACGGAAAGAGTGACGGCATTGAAGAACGCATTAGTTCGCGTTTTTTTGACGCGTACTGAACAATATAAAAATACTTAACTTTATTTATAAATAATTAATATTATTTATAGGTATTTGATTGTCTTTCATATGAAAACAAAGTAATGAATATTTTTTTTATTTTTATTGAAATATAATTAAATAATTTAATTTGTTTGTCTGTAACTTTTCTTTTAGTTTATTAGAATAAAATAAATAAACAAAATCAAATAAGAAATATTTATTCAATGAAAATTCGCACCCGCCTCAACCGGGAGTTGAACTCACGCACTCTCTCGCAGCCGTCCGCCACTCTAACCACTCGGCCATTGCATCACTCCTTAGCCCATCAGCAAAGCTGCATTGTGAACCAATTCTGTTACCATACAATGCAAATAAAAAGTTTAATAAAATGCTGTGTGTCTGACGCTAGATTTGAACTTCGGTATGCTTGCGTAAATTAGATATGCTTAAGTATATATGTTCAAAGTGAGTTTAATTCGTATTATATCTCACTTATTTATAGTCCGATTTAAATGAAATTTTCACATAACGCCCGTGGCAAGGTATTTGTTATGTAAGATATACAACTTTGGTTGTTGAGCTAATATTGTAGTTTTTAAATAGTTATTACTGATTTATAGAGGCGGTAAGGGGCGTGTCCAAATTTTAAAAAAACTTTGAGACACTGCAATATATACGTATGTTCCGACAAACACAATAGACCATGAATTTTTTTAAAATCCATGGCCTAAATATTGGAAAAAAAATGGATCGATTGATTGTAAAATCGACAATAGAGGGCGAAAGTCGAAAATAACAAATCGCGACAAAAGAGCATTGGCCGCAATAGTTAAGGCCGATCGGCGGCAATCTTTGCGAAATGCTGCAGCTGAATGGTCCAAAAAAATTGGGCGAAATGTAGGACGTGAAAGGACCCGCAAAAATTTAAAAGACCTTAACTTTGGGTTCTATAAGGTTAGTATACTGATAAGTTACTTAGCGAACTTAAGCCTAATAAGTAAATTACTTTGAGGCAAAGCAAAAGCCATTGCTCACATTTCGTCAAAAGAAGAAGCGTTTGCAATGGACTAAGCTGAGAATATCTTGGACTCAAAGGCAATGGAATACCATCATATTTAGCGATGAATCTAAATTCGATGTGTGTGTGGGTGATTCGCGGAGAAGAGTTATTCGTACAAAGGCAGAAGCGTACCATAAAGATTGTCTTAAAAGGACAGTAAAGTTCCCTGCAAGCGTTATGGTGTGGGGATGCATGTCTGCCAAGGGGGTAGGAAAACTGCATTTTGTTGATGGAATTGTTAACGCTGAAAAGTACATGCATATATTGGAAGAAAATTTGCTGCCATCAATACCAAAGCTGTCAGATGGTGGTGAATATACTTTTCAGCAAGATGAAGCGTCATCTCACACTAGTAGAAAAACCCGAAGTTGGCTGGAGCAAAAAGGAATTGAGCCCTTGGATTGGCCATCTAATAGTCCAGATCTCAGCCCAATTGAAAATATATGAGGAATCATGAAGAGGCGCTTGAGAAATGAGCCTCAATAAACTATTCCAGCGCTAAAAATTAAGCTGCAAGAAATATCTGACTCTATTTCAACAGAGCAGTGCCAATACCTGCTTAATTCAATGCAGGATCGTTGTAAATGTGTTATAGAGACTAAGGGTGATGTTACCAAGTATTAAAATTAAGTATATATATTATATTAAGCCAAATAGACTGTAAAGTTTGTAGCGTACGAAATAATAGTGGTCAAGTGTTTGTAAACAATAATAAGAATAGTGTATGTAAATAAATGCTGTTGTTGTTGTACGTTAAATAACAACAAAATTTTTTTTCTATCATATAGAGAATAAAATTATCTTTCAGAAAAACATATGTTTGTATGTGTTATCTGCATTATCTTCACATGTATTGTGTGCTAAACATTGCATATGCGTAAAAACATTGGCCGCGCGAATTAATAGTGGTCAGGGGTCGTATAATAAAGTTGCGTTTTCATCAACAAAAACAGCGGGATCTTAGCTGCGGCCCTAATAGTTAGTGCAATCATTCATTCATAGTTGCGTGTACTCATCTCAAAAATCAATAATTTAAAACGACTACTCTTTCGTTTGAATTATTGTATAGTTAGTATTAAGTATTGTAACCAGTAAGAAAAGCAACAGTCGCGCAAAACGCGACAGTAGGATACCCTTCGACCTATGTTCCCGTGTAGTTTAATTTGTTAAATTCATACACATATGCATATGCACATGCTTTGAAATAAATCCCGACAGATGGCGCTCGCGCTTCGCGCTCGCCCGCCTCCCTTGTTAGCTGACAAGAGCACTTGGTTTTATGCTCATACTTTCTTAAATAACTTCTGTGTTTATTGTCCGATCGGATTGCAATTTAGAGTATACGTAGATATTTCATTCAGCTTAGTATATGTTAAAGTCACAAAGTTGTATCTTTTATACAGCGCTTATAAATTGAGTTCAAATATTAAATTATTGATTTGCGTGGGCGGTGGGAGCGGCACCTAATATTTGAAATAAACTTGATCTGCGCCTGGTACACAGAAACCTTCATGTCAAATTTGGTGACTCTAGCTCTTATAATAGCTGAGATCTGTGTGTTCATCTGGTCATCCGGACATCCGGACATCCAGACAGACAGACATGGCTCAATCGACTCGGCTAGTGATCCTGAGCAAGAATATATATACTTTGTGGGGTCTGCCACGCCTCCTTCTGCCTGTTACATACATTTGCACAAAGTTAGTATACCCTTTTTGACCATTTTCAATGGTCGAAGGGTATAAAAATGGAGTAAAGTATATACAGAGTATTGTTGTCCTGCAAATGAATTCATTCATGCAGAAGAGTGTATTGATAATATGTATATATATATACCTTGCCCTCGACAACATCATCCATGCGTGTAACTGACGACGACGACGGGGCAGCAATCGCCTTGTTGTTGTTCGACATCGTATTCGAGCCCGTGGCAGAGACAGATGCAGATGCAGATGACTTAAGGCTGAAACCCTTCAGGTAAGAGCTGCTGCAGGCTGTGGTGGGTGCTGATACGGATGTAATATTGTAGTCGGATAGTGGAATACCATGTGACTTTGCCTGAATTTCCAGTTCCTACGTAAGTAGAAACTGTCGTAATGTATAATTGCTAAAGGCCCGATCAACCTTACTTACCCGTATGCGTGAAATCAGTTTGCGGTTCTGCATCTCCATTTGACGTTGACAGCTCTCGTTTTGCCGCAGCCGCGACACCTCATGCTTCAGGCACTTTATGTAATCGACCGAAGACTTCAATATCGTGCCTTTATTGGGGCGTATATCCCGTACCACCTCGTAAAATGCCTCGCTACCCTTGGGAAGCAACGTTCCGAGCTCCTTAATTCTATCATTTATATTAAAACGACGCCGTCGCTCGACTATACTTACAACGAAACAAAGTTCAATATTAATAAATGTTTAAAAAATGTGTATACCCGCTGCGCTCATAGGGTACAAGGGTATAATAATATTGTGTCTACAAGAAATGTATGTAACATGCAGAAGGAGCCTTGGCAAATCGCACAAAGTCTATATATTCTTAATCATTACACAGGACCACAAAAAAAAAGTTTCGTGATCTTGGTATGCGGCATATGCAGTTATATGGATTTTCGGTCGCTGAATTCGAATCCGATGTCAGAATTGTGATATCACGTCTGGACTTCGACATAACCTAAAAAAACTGAAAAACCTATGAATAGCCCAAAAAGTTATAGAATCATGATCTGGGCATGCGATATATGCATTAAAATGTATTTTGGCCTTTTTAACCCGAATCCGAAGTCAAAATTTACCTTGCACGTCTAAGTTTTAAGTTAACCTCAAAAAATTTTTAAAGCCCCAAAAAATATCGGGCGGTCATGATCGGGTCATGCGATATACATATGTTTCTATATGCTTTTTGACCTTCCGACTCCGAAAATTGTAATTTTTTTTTAATATTTGACTGGGGTGTATTCAAATTTAATATAAAAAATGCTTTTCTGTTGGTATACCGCCTTTTGAGCATTGTTTTTATTTTTAGGCCATGGATTTTAAAAAATTCATGGTCTATTGTGTTTGTCGGAACGGAAATGTGCGTAACAGGCAGAAGGAGGCATCTCCGACCCCATAAACTATATATATTCTGAATCAGTATCAGTAGCCGAGTCGATTGAGCCATGTCTGTCTGTCCGTCTGTCTGTCTGTCTGTATAAACACCTGGATCTCAGAAACTGTAAGAGCTAGAGTCATCAAATTTTGTGACAACATACGTATATATTGCAGTGTCTCAAAGTTTTTTTAAAATTTGGACACGCCCCTTACCGCCTCTATAAATCAGTAATAACTATTTAAAAACTACAATATTAGCTCAACAACCAAAGTTGCATATCTTACATGACAAATAACTTGCCACGGGCGTTATGTGAAAATTTCATTTAATTCGGACTATAAATAAGTGAGATATAATACGAATTAAACTCACTTTGAACATATATACTTAATCATATCTAATTTATGCAGGCATACCGAAGTTCAAATCTAGCGTCAGACACATAGCATTTTTTAAACTTTTTATTTGCATTGTATGGTAACAGAATTGGTTCACAATGCAGCTTTGCCGATGGGCTAAGGAGTGAGGCAATGGCCGAGTGGTTAGAGTGGCGGACGGCTGCGAGATAGTGCGTGACTTCATCTCCCGGTTGAGACGGGTGCGAATTTTCATTGATTAAATATTTCTTATTCTATTTTGTTTATTTATTTTATTCTAATAAACTAAAAGAAAAGTTACAGTCAAACAAATTAAATTATTTCAATAACAATAAAAAAAATATTCATTACTTTGTTTTCATATGAAAGACAATCAAATTATAATACCTATAAATAATATTAATTATTTATAAATAAAGTTAAGTATTTTTATATTATTCAGCACGCATCAAAAAACGCGAACTAATGCGTTCAGATTCCAATTGGATTTGTCCTATTTTGTTTTGCTTTCAATCTTTTGCAATTAGAATGCTATAAAATAACAGAGATCATAAGCCCTTGTAAAGTTATGAATGTGCGAGTGGGACGCCTATACATACATGTCTGCATATCCACATGTATGTATTGGCGTCCCACTTCAACACACATTGTTGCACGATTACAATTAGTTTTGCAGTTGCTGTTGTGTACCGACGAAAGAAATCTAAGTTCTAATTACATATATTGCGTAACTAAAACTTAAAAATCGCCTACCGCCGCCGCCCCACTTTAATGTTTTTGAGCTTTTAATTTATTTAAAAAAAAATATGAAATACAAAAGAATTTCACATGTTGATCGGCGGCAGCAATCGAACCTCGAACACGCTCAATATCATTGGCCGTCTTAGAGTCCGGGACATAGTCCACTCAGCCACTGAACATCTCTCGCAGCCGTCGAAAATGACATTATGACATGATATTTTCTGTCTGCAATTGTTTTATGTTTTCGGAAGCTCTTGCGCGCACCAGCTCTCTCTCCTCATCTAACTCCTTCACTAAGGATTCCTTTATCAACAAATTAAGCTCTAGATCATTCGGAAGACGCATTTCAGTGCCAGTCAAGATTTTAAAAGGCGACACTAAAGTGCTTCTAGGTGGTGTACTATTGATTATTTGCTGCACTTTACTGACATGCTTATACCAGTCTCCTGCACTTTCATGACTTAACTTCGACAACATAGACACTACTGTCTAATGCATTCTTTCAACCTGACCATTGCCACGTGGTACACCTGTTGCAATCACTAGATGCTGAATTTTCTGTTCCTCACAATACAACCTAAATGCCTGTGCAGTGAACGCAGTTTCCCTATCAGAGATAATGCGTAAAGGATTTCCAAAATTAGTAGCCTGACGCTCTAGACAACTTACAACTTCCTCTGCTCCTGTGCTACGGGTGGGATACAACCATACAAATTTAGAAAAACCGTCAACTATAGCTAAAATGTGGGTGTAGCGCTTGCTCGTCATCTCCATTGGCCCAACATGGTCAATGTGATACGTCATCAACGGTCTATCTCCCTTTCCAATCGGGGTCAAGAAACCTTCTTTCTTCCCAGCTTTCGAATTAAATACAATACACTCCACACAACTGTCGACAACACGAAAAACCTTTTCCTTAAGCTTTGGTATGAAATAAGCTTTCTCAACTAAATCTTGCGTTTTCTTTGCAGCAAAATGTCCTTGCTTATGAGCAATCGTGATTATTTAATTTTCCATCTGCGACGGTACCACAATAAGCTCGCGATTAGGATCTTTAAAAAGTATTTCGTTTTCTATATAAAAATCTTCATACCCTTTATTTTCTACAAGGCTTCTCACTACTTTCGTCCATTCATCAAGTAATTGTGCTTGTTTCAATCGATGTACAACAGTATCACTCAACGTAAAACATGATACTCTACTCAACGCATCAACATGTCTCATTCTTGTCCCTGAGCGATGTTCTATTTGATAATCAAAGTCTTGAAGGTATAATGCCCACCTAGCTACCCTCAAAGGAACATCCTTCTTCTTCATCGTCATAGTGAACGCGTTGCAGTCAGTCACAATCTTAAATTTCAAACCTAACACATACACACGCCACTTCATTAATGCACCGATAACTGCAAGAACTTCAAGCTCATAAGAATGATACTTTTCTTCACATTGGTTAGTCTTACGACTCATGTATTGAACCGGATGAAAGAAACAACCTTCCGGGTCTTTTTGTAACAATACACCACCGAAACCATATTTTGAAGCGTCTGTATGGATTTCCGTTTCTAATTTAGGATTGTATAATTTCAATACGGGATTAGAAGTTAATGCTACTTTCAACTGTTCGAACGCTATCTTCTGCAGTACGTCAAATTCAAACTTTGTATTTTGCCTTAACAGGTCCGACAATGGCTTTGCAGTCACTGCATAGTCTTTGACAAATCTGCGGAAATACGACGTCAATCCTAAGAATCTTTGAACACTTTTTTTATCCTTTGGCAAGGGAAAATTAACGATAGCACTTGTCTTCTCTCCAGAAGGCTTAATAGTACCACACTCAACTATATACCCCAAAAAGTTAATTTTCTTCTGCAATACCTGACATTTCGACCAATTTATTTTTAATCCATTTCTACTGGCAACACTTAACACCTTCTCAAGCTTTACCAATCCTTCACACACATTATTACTTGGCACAATCACATCATCCATGTATACTACTACATCTCCACTGTTGATTAGTTCCCTTAAGACTGCCATTATGAATCGAGTAAAAACTGCAGGTGAATTTGTAATACCGAAGGGCACATACAGAAATTCGTACTGTCCCTTTTGTGTTACAAAGGAGGTATATTTCTGCGATTCTAACTCAACGGGTACATGAAAGAAACCGTTAGTTAAATCTAAAGTCGTATACACCAAAGCACTCTGAAGCTTTTCAATAACAACGTCAACCTGCGGCATTGGAAAGTGATCACGAATTATCTTTTCATTTAACTTACGATAGTCACAACACAATCGTTTTTTACCATTCTTTTTCGAAACAAGCACCACTGGTGATGCGTATTCCGACACACTCGGCTTTATAATTTTGTCACGCAACCATTCCTGAATTTGATCATCCACAATCTTTTGTTCACACTCTGCCAAACGTCTTGGTTGTTGGAATACTGGTAAATCATCGGTTAACAGTATTTTCATCTTCACTGGTGTCGAACAATTTCGAATTGGCTTATAATCTCCAATTAGACTTAAAGCTTTTTCTTTTTGCACACTACTCAAATGTGATAAATCAACCTCTTCAAATATGTCAGCCTGCTCCACACCCAACATGCACATACCTTTGAATTCAACAAACAACTCAGCACATGATCCTTTGCTCAATGGCTGGATTCTCTGATTCTCAACCTTTTTTTGGTTTACAACTCGACTTATAAACTCTGTGCCCCCTTTGGTTACTTTCATATCCACGCTGTTTAAGATTGTTCTTCCTAAAATCGAATCAAAACCCATATCCTCATCAGGAACTACGTGAAATTCAACTTGCATGTCTATACCATCTATCTCAACCGAAATTACAAAGCTACCAAATGTAAGCACCTGGCTTTCACCTATGCCAGTCAAACACTTCGCTAAGCCTGTCAATTTATTTCTGCCCAACTTAGTATAAACACTTCTGCGTATAAGACAAAGGTCAGCACCTGTATCAACTAATCCTTGACACATCATTGACTTATACTGCACATTTTTTAATTCTAAACCTGAAGGAATGAAAATGGCTTTAACTCTTCCTTCCTATCTTGTACGACGTTTGTATTTTGATCTTGCTTTACTTTTCCATCTATTTTGCGCTCTGATGCGCGATGTCCTGGTTGGTTACACTTAAAACAAACAAAATCTTTCTTCCTACAATCTTTTAGCAAATGGGTATCATCACCGCACTTGAAACATTTACGTGTCTTGTTGTCATTGCTAATCTTCTTAGATTCAGAACTCTATTTATCAACGAATGATTTAGGCTTGTTTGATGACTTGCTTGAACTACAAACTTTCTTGTAAACATCCAAACTAGCTTTTAGCTCTTTTAATGTTTTTGCTTGATACAGCACTACTTTGTTTGCAGGGGAATCCTGAATGCCACTAACGAAATAGTCTATAATACTCTCATCTTCAAGCTTTGCTGGCTTGGCTATTTCCATCAGTGCGTACAAGAATTCATGCAAACTCTCATCTTTTTTCTTCTGTCGTCTATTTAATCTTCGATGTATTTCTGCTGATGACACTTTAACTTCGAACTCATCTAGCAATACTGTTTTCAATGTTTCCCAACTTCGAATGTTTTGTTGACTTTTGACAAACGATCTAGCAGCACCTCGTAAAAGCTGTTTCGCATAGATAAACATTTGTAATTGGTTCCACTGAACTGTACTCCCACATTCTTCTACCTCATTTATCCACTGATCAACATCAACACTACCTATAGTACCTGAAAATTCTGAATTACTACCCTCGACATCTTTTAAAGTAAACCATGACCTATTATTTTCATTTGTCATCATTGGTGCAGTTGCTACTGACTCACCGTCCGAAATGTCTTGTTCTTCATTGTTTAATCTGTAGTGAGCAAGGAGTCGCTGCTGCAGCATGCTTTTAGTACCACTTGTCTGCAAATTTAACTCAGACAGCTTATTTCGTAGGTCATCAACGCGCAGCGCAAGAATTTCAATCCGATCCATTCTAAATAATATAAAATTTATCAGTACAAAATTCTCAACACGAAATAAAATTAACTGTACTTTCTTTGCGTCGAGCTGAAAAACTACTTAACATACCCTCTCTTTAAAGTTTTCAACACTACTTAGCCAACTCTGTTAAATCTATGTTAACAGCAACCGATACACAACTTGCAGCGTCGTTTTCGCCTTTTCGTTGTCCTCGCCTCGTTCGTTCCTACTGCCTCGCCTCTCGTCACTGCTACTTCACCTCTCTCGTCGCCGTCGCCGTCCGATCGCCTCCGTATATGTTGCGCCGTATTTCTATGCGCCGTTATTCTTCTTCTGTTTCTCCTGCCACTGATGCGACTGTCGTTTTCCTGGTTGCTTCACCTTTCTTCTACTTCTGCCGTCGTTTTGCCGTTCTTCTTCTGCCACTGATGCGACGTCACTGTCTGTTTTTTGATTTCTTCGATTATTAGATTCCAATTTTTACGACGTGGCCTTCAACTTTTGGTCACCGCCGTTGTGCTTTTTGAATAAACGCAGCGTCTCCAACTCCTTTTGGCTGCTGCCGTATTTCTTCGCGCACTAGATACGGAATCTCCAACACCTTTTGGCCTCCGTCGTCTGAAGTCTTCCAATGTACTCGGCGTCACAAACACCTTTTGCTCGCCGTCGTCGATTAAATTCCAATTGCTTCAGCTTCACCGAGACTTTTTTGCGTCGTTGTCGTTTTTCTTATAATTGATGCGGCGTCACGTTCTTTCTCGCTCGCACTCACTAGGTTCGCACTTATATATATACAACTTGGGCCATTCACGGACGAGCCCCCAAAATTGTAGTTAGTTTACTTTGAAGTGTTACTTTATTGTTTAATGACAATAGTTTATAGTACACTTTATATTGTTTAGTGACAGTAGTTCTTGATTATTATTATTTAATTGTTTGATGACAATTGTTTAGCTCACGTTGTGTAAGTATATAGCGCGATTGAAAAACTTGCGACTGCTCTCATTCACCATTTAACTCAAAGTCCCTTCTTTTGGGTTTTCCGTTAATAAGCGTTGCCACTGCGCGTTACTCTCTTGCTCTCTGTTTTATTGTTCATTTTAGTTCCCTGATCTGGTTCATTTCCCACATTTACTAAAGTAACAGACCACTTGTAATTTGAGTGGTCTGTTACTTTAGTTGAGTCGAGTTGCGACAAAAGTTAAAAATGAGAAGTTGTTAAATAAACTATTCACAATTGACGTCCATTTCAGTTTTTTGCCCGTTTTCGCCCCTTTTTCCAAAAAACTTCATGTTACAGCTGCATAAACAGCAACAATAATCGCCAAAAACACAGTTTTATAGATATGTAATTGGGGAAATCTTATTTAGAAGCATCTTTATAAGGAACAACATAATTTAATAACACAATATAGAGCAGCATCGTCTTTAGATTAAGCTAAAATGACCAAAATGAGATACATTTTGGAGCACTTGAAGAAAATTAATTAATAATTGCTTGCGTACCACATATCGATATATTAAATTTATTAGAAATAAAATGCAACAGAAATGTTGTAAAACGATAGAGTTACGCGAATGCAGGACCGCAACTCGAGCAAAAGAATATCAATAAATTATTGTTTTTATATTTATTTCCGT
>JAEIFN010000562.1:25000-85117 GCA_018903675.1 Zaprionus capensis
AATTTATATGTGATATTTTACATGTGATTTGTAATTATCATTGAGCATCTTTTCAATTAAACTTACTCATATTGTGATTATCTTTCTTCTGTCGATCCTTAGCTAAGGCATTTATCTCAGCGTCTGTTAAATTTTGCGGTTCCTGCTTAATTGACAGTTCGGAGTTGAAGTTTTTATCAAAATTAAATGAATCATTTTGCAAAATATCGTCAAAGAGATCTTCCGCCTGCAAACATATATATAATAGTTAATAATATTTGTTTAAAAAACAGATTCATTCGCATGCAAAAACAAACTCGAGCGCGCCTGGTTGCAAAATACCCTTCACCCAAATTTAAAGAACCACACGAATCAAAGTCAAAGAGAGTGCAGAAGGTAAAAATATTATACTTACAAATATGAACCAAATGAATAAAAAGAAATGAAGAAGGGAAGTTACACAACGGACAACAGTGAGAGTAGGGAATGACGGAGCCCTCTAATGTTATATATTATATTATTATTGTTGGAAATGAATGTGTCAACCCTACTTGTTCGTGTCCTCTGGTCACACTAAACTGCAGTCAGTAGTAATCATCCGGGCTGTGTATAACGACAAGAGCACACGCCGTCAACAAATACAACACTAACTAAACTCTGTACATCCCCATAACTAAATAAATCTTAAAATACAACAAAAATTATATTATCTTATTAATATTTAATAATACTACTTACGAGTACATCACTGTCAAATGAGGGGAGCTGAAAAATAGAGAATTTTCATTAACATCGAAATATTAAAAAGTAAACACAGTTATAACTAATGCATATTCTTACGGGCCCAGCATACTGTTTTGCTATGGACTAGCCGAGTCTATTGATTCAAATCTATCTGTCCGTCCGTCTTTTTTATACCTTTCGACCATTGAAAATGGTCATAAAAGGGTATACTAATTTTGAGCAATAGTATGTAACAGGCAGAAGGAAGCGTGGCAGACCCCATGAAGTATATATATTCTTACTCAAGATCACTAGCCGAGTCAATTGAGCCATGTGTGTCTGTCTGTCCGGATGTCCGTCTGACCAGATGAACACACAGATCTCAGCTATTATAAATGCTAGAGACACCAAATTTGGAATGAAGGTTCCTATGTACTCGGCGCAGATCAAGTTTATTTCAAATGTTAGGTGCCACGCCCACTGCCCCACAAATCAATAATTTAACTTTTGAACTCAATTTGTAAGCGCTGTATAAAAGATACATCTTTCTGACTTTAACATATACTAAGCTGAATGAAATATCTACGTTGTCTCCAAATTACAAACCGATCGGACAATAATCATAGAAGTTATTTAAGAAAGTATGAGCATAAAACCAAGTGCTTCTGTCAGCTAACAAGAAAGGCGGGCGAGCGCGAAGCGCGAGCGCCATCTGTCGGGATTAATTTAAAAGCATGTGCATATGCATATGTGTATGAATTTAACAAATTAAACTACACGGGAACATAGGTCGAAGGGTATCCCACTGTCGTGTTTCGTGTTGCTCTCGTTATTCATTATACTATCAAAGTGTATGCATGTAACTAACTCAATAAAAATAATACAAAATTAGGTTTCCTATTGCGCAAAAACAATATTTTTTATACTCCTCGATACATATTAGACGTGTATACATACATATATATGTGTTCAATAAATAAATGTATTGGCAATCGTTAAGTAGTTTGCCGGTTGAATTCCAAACCAGTTTGCAAAGGCCAAAAAATGTGCAAGTGTTTTAATTTCTGTTGCACGGTTATCAAAATTTAAAGACCGACTTAATGTCTATCGTTATCGGAGTCATCTCTAGAGAGCTTACCGGTTAACACATTGCAATACAAACATGTCAAATTTATCGATAATTGAAAATATCGTCAAAGCAAACTTGAAAATTTGATAAATAAGCAATGTTAAATAAGGTCAACCACACGAACACACTTACACATACAAACAACATTTGTATATATGGATTCAAGTACATAAGCGTATGTATGAACACGCAATTGTGCTTTTATAGATTCAAAAGCATTAACAATAAAAAACAGCAACAATGTCAACAATCGTATTAATTTCTGTACTACTGTGTGCAGTGGCGGATCTAGGGGGGGCTATGGGGGCTGTAGCCCCCCCATAAGCCCTATTTAGACCTATGATATGTTCAATGAGTAAAAGATTTAAGGGAAATTTTTGAAAATTTTGCCTCTAGAGGGACTGATTCCAAAGCTACACACAAAAGTTACCGTTGAGGAAATAGTGAATGCTGTAAAAGATTACAAAACAGATTCAATAAGCTGCAATGATACAGAGCTGAAATCAGAAATAACCCTTTGGCACCAGCATTGCAAGACATCTTCATTTCTACAAGCACAAACAGCGATTGATGCTTTAAAAAGCATAGAGGAAAATAATTTTTCCGAATGTTGCGACACTGCTTCAATTATTTACAAGAATACCAGTGACTTCAACAACAGCAGAGAGTTCTTTTTCAGCGCTAAAAGACTGAAAACATTCCTAAGAGTCAACATGGCTGAAAATCGACTCAACGATTTGACTTCGGGATACACACATAAAGATGTGCAAATCTCCAGTGATGAAGTTGTGGATCTTTCACTAAACTTAAACCTCGGCGACTTGCAACGTTGGATTGGTCATTTGAATAATAAACGAGCAAAAAAATGGCACTGTTATACGAGTTTGTACCACTTGTAAATATTTTTTTACTAAGAACAGTTTTACCGTAATGCCACTGTTTCGGAGCACTTTATTTTATTTTTTACATAAAATTTGATGCAAATCCTTTGATCCATATTTTTCGATAGCAAAAAATCGGCGAGCACGCAAAACACTTATAACTTTTACGCCTCTCACAACCAAACAAAAAATTCTATAATTGAAACTTGGTACAGATGTTCGGGAAGAGTGTACAAACATAACAAAACAAAAAAAAAATCGAAATTCGATTATACGTAACCCGTGAAAATTCAAAATACGCGATACTTTTTGAACACACCTCGTTTAGTATTTAAATATAAAAAATGGCACTGTAAGATGGTGTTTAAATAAATATTGTTTAATTAAAAATTGGCACTCCTAAAAAAAAGAATAAAGAGGTACTGATTTTAATTTTTCTTGCAAACATCGATTTATAGAAAACTTCCAAGCCCCTCCCCATAGCAAATCCTAGATCCCCCACAGTCTGTGTGCATTTAGATAATTATGTATGTAAGTATTGTACACACACATGCAAACGTACGTGTTACACAACCGTTACAGCCGTTCGATAACAATGGCTTTAATATTTTATTAACATACATACATATATACATATGTAGTTGTAAATAAATCGTATCACACCGCTCCGGCCATTTTCTTATTTCTTAAATTAATTAGCACTGTACAGAAATTACACTAGTTAAATTAAATGATTTTAATGTTAAAGCCAACCAAATTTAATAACTTTATGTCAACACTTCATTAGAGATCTGCATGAATACATTGAATTCATTACTGTTCAGTATCTAAAAAAGTGTTTACAGTCTCCAACAAAAATACTTAAATCATTTTTTATTGTACAACATTAAAATGAATGAGTACACTAGCTGTCAAAACTACAACAGTCATTAAAAACTGTAATCAAAAATGTTTAATAAATTTATTTGGTTATTTGAATGCATTCATGCGTTCTCTTATATACAATTTGTACATATTTTATGTACAAATTCATGTTTATATGATAATATAAAAACCCTGTAAGATCTCGAATATAAGTGCCTTTAGAACCTTAGTACATCTGCATATTGTTGGTAATATTCTCCAAATTTAAAGTAAGTTTTACCTTAGTTTGTCGCCTTGAAATTAGATTAAGCACCGGCATAGTTATCCGCGTTTCCAAAGATTTCTAAAGGAAATGTTGTTTTTGGTTTTCTTTCTATCCGCCAGACTGCGGGGCACCGATTTTCCAAAAAAGAATATGCATTAAGAACTTGTGGGGGTTTTAATACTTGTAGCATGAGTACATTTTTTTTTAATGGGTCTGCTAAATGAACTGAATCTACTGTTTACTGTTTCCCTTATGCCTTGTAAAATGCTCGAAATATTGCATCATTTTCAGTCATTTCATTAAACTGATCACATTATAATCACATTATAAACTACATCTACGAGTATCAGAGTTAAGAATTCTTTTCGCCACTAAATAAAATATACAACTACACATACTTAGAAAATCCGACTAACGTTTGGAGCTGACAACTTGTTTTTAGGTCAATAAATACCAATAAGCAACGATCTTAAGAATACCAAATGTTCGCTTACAAATGCTGAATAGTAGAAAAATCGTCGTGACAATCGATTAATGGAGAAACTCACCTCAGAAGCACTGGTCGCCACCGAACTCAGACTGGGGGACAAAGAAGCATATCTGGCACCGGGTTGCACTGGACTGGCGGTGCTGGTACTCGAATAATTTGAATCACGCATAGTATTTATGACGCCTCCTCCTCCTGCGTGATTGCCTATTACATTTCCATTCCTTCCTCCTCTTTGATACAAACTCTTTTGTAGTGCATCAACTTCAGCGACTTGATCTATGCTCGAACTGCCATAGAAGCTCGGATTACAGTTGCCGAAAGGTGAAAGATGTATGGAGTCGGAATCGGCGGAATGCAACGATCTTTTCTGGTATCCATTCGAACTAGGTACATCCCCAGCAGCTCCAAAGCTGCGCGGCGGTTCATCCAGTCCAGTCCCAGTTTTGTCAAGTACCGACGTAGAACCGCACTGAAGATTTCTCGACGATGCAGATTTATTCTGAAATGACTAATATACCCGAAATTATTCTTCACTACACATTGAAAGGCAGAAAGCATCAAAGTATATAATAATGTGGCCATAGGTCGGAACATGATGCACATTTTATCGGTACCCCGAAGTCTCTTCATTGTAGACCTGACGCACTGACGCGTTTCACTCGGCGACTTATTGAAGGGCAATACAATAAGGGCTTGCTTTGCACATGGAGACTTATCTATATACATCATGGAACACTATAAGGTAGTACCTGACATCAGAGCTGACAAAGTTGAGCGAATTAGACTGGCAAAACGGGCACAAAGTTTGCGGAAATGAAAGTGCCTTTTTGGCTGCTACTACAACCTTAAGAGGTATATGCAGTTAATGAAAATAAATAAATGAATAAGAGCCCGGTGTGAGTTATCACAGAGCTACTTATAGGTCACTGTAGACTAAAAGGCTAACTATGAAAAGTGAGTAATGAACTTTGTAGATTCTGTCTCTGTCTCTGGATCCATAAAAGAAGTGCGTCTCCTAGGCAAGCGCCTTCTCTGACGTCGACTAGTGCAGAAATAGGATGGACTTCCTTAGAATCACTTGACTTGATGGGGGAACTCTAGACTCAGTTCAAGGATTACACAAGGCTTCTGAGAACGTTTCGTGCTTGCGCTTATTGTCTAATCAGTTCCTAAGATCTTCTTTAGTTGTCTATATGAAGGCACAGAGGTTGGTGCTAACATTATTTGTGCCTGCTTAATAATTTGGCACGTCTTTCGTTTTCTGCTATTTATCGTATAAAGTTTATCTAAGATGATTTCAGTGCAAAAAAGCCAGTCCTTATGCCACTTCAAATAGCATTTTCGCATGTCCTAAAGAAAAAAGTTGTGCTCTGGAAAAAAAAGTTTACATTAATGCTGTTATTTTTAAAAGATTCCTGTTCATAATCTAACGTTGAATAATAGTATATATAATATACTTATAATATAATATACTTAGCATTCCTCATGAATGGTTTATGCTCACTTCGAAGTTCTGGCAACCCCAGATGGATGGCTTAAAGGACTCGCTAAGATATTGTCGTACTTGGTTCCTTTGCTTCTGTATGACGTGGTACCTCGTCGGATTCTCCAGCACCGTGCTGACCTTAAATTCATTTAATTGGTAATTAGTACATGTTGGCCATTATATTATAATTCCTGTATTTATTTTACCTGCAGCACTTGGGGTGGCACATCGACACCTATGCTCTGTAGCGGCATCTTCAGTGTAACCGGACTTGAAGTCTGCTGCTGTCGCTCTCGTTGCCCCTCCAAGTGCAACTGATCCAAGCTGGAGGCACCACTGCCACAAGCGCTGTTACTATCAATTGCATCCGACTCCATACAGTTATCGGACATGTTGTTGATGCCATTCAATACGCTTTGGTCCTGCACATGTTGCTGCAGCAGTTGCTGTTGTTGCTCCTGTTGCTGTTGCTCGCGCTGTAGCTGCAGCTTGAGCTGTGTACGCGACGTGGGCGTGGCAGTTTTAAACGAAGGTCTGAAATACAAGAGGTAGATGAGTTAAATAAAAGTAAAAAATATGTTAATTGTTTTAATATTATTGGCACTCATTCAACATTGTGCAACTCTTTGGAAAAAGCTAATCAAAATTAAAGAGTTAGTCTCTATATAATTCGTAAGAAACACTGAGCTCAGAGCAGAATTTAGAAATTTAGAATTTCTAAGTGAAGATTCCTATAACATTGAATAATTAATTATATGCTGATAGTTTATGATTTCTGTAGAGTATTTGTTTGTTTTTAGAGCTTAGCTAAGCTTAGTTAACTCATTTAGAGAATACCTACCCACCCGCTAAAGGTGGCAGCCCAACAACGCGTGGTTCGTTTGTCTCGCCAGCGGATATATCACCCAAATCTACAATGCTGGGATCCATCTGAAGTATCATTTCCAAATCTTTATCAATGCCCACGTTGACGCGTATATTTGCTGAATTTGAATTGAAATTGCTTCTTTTCGCTATCGTTAGTGATCCTTTTATGGCTATAGAATCTTTTTCATCAAGTTCCATTAGCATCGTTGGTTCCACACCAACTTCAACCGGTGTCGGCATAAAATAATTGTCTGCCAAAAATTCCTGGAACTCCTGTAGGCGCACATTATGACTTGCTTGGGCTTGGGGCATAATGGATTCAATTCCTTGATTTTGCTCTTTACCTTCAATTGTTTCATTTCCTTTTCGCTCAGTGGTCTTATTAGTCGTTTTCTTAGCCCAGTAAGAAAACATTTTTGCATTTATTTAATTCCGATTTACGATGATTTTTGTATTAACAATATTTACAGGCTCAACAACGGCCTTGAACTTGTCTATTATCGTTCAGCGAATGCAAATTAAAAGGCGGAAAAGTGATATTTTGGTCTATGTATTTATAATATATATACACAAACACACATACATACACATGTGCATACATACAATGGTTACTAAATTTCTTTTTCTTATTTTTTTTCAAATTGTAAAATCAATTTTTGTACACTTTTTTTTTTTAAGAGCTTCAAGTACGTATTTAAAAATAACGATTTGTGTAAAAATAAAAACTATAAATTTTTCATTAAATACACCCTTTAAATTTATGTAAATATGTACAAAACATTTAACATATTGTTTTATACTTATACATATACTGATCAAGCATTTTGGCTAAAGAACGCACTTGCGCGCTGTGCACATTTAACTAAATTTTCTGTTATTCTTTTTTAAATTATCGTTATCGTTTTGTTAACAGCTATACCAAACAGCTTTTGTCAGTCTGCATTGACTGACACTTGGCTGTGTATGCACACCCAAAAAAAAAACTATTCTATTTTCTTTTTTAGACGGATAAACAAAATAATTTTGTGATTTAAATTATATATGTATTTTTAATATTTATATGTATATAGGTCTATGTAAGCCTTAAAACTTATAAGCTTACGATGACATAGATATGTGCAAACAAACATATATGGAGATATGTACATGATCGACAGTTAGCTTTAAATTACACACAATGTATCTACATATGTACATATGTATATCGCGCACTTGCCTGTTCAACATACATACATACACACTTACACTTGCGTGTAGAAGTCTCACACGCCGATAAGATAATATAAAGCGCTAATCATACGAAAAATAAAACTTAATACCCGTACACAAATAAACATACATGTAGATATACATAAATATATATGTATGTATGTATATGAAATAAATAAGTGTTGGTATGTAGTCCGTTACTTACATTTCTGTTCGCAGAGATCGCGTCGACTTCAATTCATAAAATTCAACATTTTCCGAACTGCCAGCCACCGTCACATTAGGCAAAAAGTCCATATTTGAGTCGTTTTCGTTAAATAAATGAAGATTCAAATCAAACTCCAAATCAAAGCCCAGATCAATTCCAGACTCAGCCATGACTCTATCAGAAGAAAATAACTTTAATAACTTTAGCCGCGGTTTATTCTTCAATCTATTTCTATTTTAATCTATTTCACAAAATACAAAACGTAAAACATAACTCTCTTACTGGCTTTATAAAAATCAGCAACAAAATGTGATTTAGACTAATTGACGATGTACGTTGCCATATTTTCGCATTATTCGTGTGATTCTACACGCGTGCTCAGAAACGCACAAAGTGAACGAAAATTTTTGAAAGTCAGTGAGCAAATCTAGGCATTTAATGGTCTATTGCTTACTGTTGAAAATGTGTTATGTGAGTAAATTAATGTACATTAATACATAGTTGATTTTTTCAAATATCGATATTTTGATTATAATTGTTTATTTAACTCTTACAACATGTTGCATTCTGCGAATCAAATGTGTTCAAACCGAGTGTCGATAGGCACGTATCGATGAACACAGCTGCCCTGGTATAGCAAATCTACTGGCAGATCAAGCAGTGCGAACTTAAGCGGGACGTCGGACCAACACCATCTGGTGCTCAGCGTAGGAACCTCCTACGTTAACAGCCAGATCGGTCGGCGACCCAATGTTCCCGTTTTGAGCAAGCGCCGTTTGAACTGTCGGTTAGATGCCGAAGGCCAGGCATATGACCGCCAACATACTTTTCAAGGGCGGCCGACTCCTCAGTAGAAGTTGAGCGAGCCGTCGGCGCAGTCAAATACTGCGAATAAGTAAAAAGTGCGTGATGTGTCCATTTTCCTTTTTTGATTTAATATTATTGTTTTCATTTCAATTTAATATAATTTTGTGTGTGCAGCGTCGCCGAGGAAGTTCCTGTTTGCTCCACGTTTGCCCTGGTGAGTCCGGTCCTTGTAGGGATCCGCCAGGGCCCCTTTTAAGATAATTGTCCCGCCAATCCGGCTCCTGTGCGCAACCAGTGCAGTACCAGCGTCCACCACAGACCACATCTGCAGTTCGAGCAGCTGCAGTAGTCCGGCATTTGGCCTTTAAGGCCAGATCTACTGTAGCAGCAGCCACATCTGTAGCAGCACACCATCTGAGCTACTGTAGCGTCCGACTTTGCCTATGTCCCATTAGTTATAGTTCTCTAGATTTAAATTGTTATTAGTTCTAAGATTTTGCGTTAGTTAGTTGTCTTGCATGTTAGGTCCACGTGGGTAGGATGATAATAAATGTGAAAGAATATAAAGAAATGAAGTGCTAAGTACCTTTTCTAGGGGAGATGGGGCGGCTTTAGTTGGCCAGGAACGGGCTCGCCGACTTGGGTGATGCTCCGAAACTCCTGGGCAGGAGCATCACATGGTTGGGTGGGTGCGCGGTGACTTGGCTGTCACCAATGGCTGTTGTTGTCATCTTGTTTGTCCCTTGTAGAGTAGTTTGTGCCTGTAAATAAATTAAAATGTCTTAAAATATGTATTTTATGTTCATTTTCGTTTGTTTACCTTTTGTCAGTGATGCGTCTTTTGTGTAAATACCGATGATCATCGATATTTTGGTGCGAACTGCAGGGCTGGAGGAAAAACCCCTCCCCAAGTGCTGCTGAGCTAGCTGGCGCGGCCCTACCGACAAAAAGCAGTCCGTAACATAATGGCGCCCAAATTCAAAAGGAGCAAAGATGTAGGCCAGTTAATCCTGTGCCGAAATCTTTGCTAAAATCGATAGTCAGCGGTATTTAGACGCCTCGCTGTAGCTTTGCTGATGTGACTCAGATTTTAACAAATTGCGGCACGTTGAATGTTCATATTCACGTTTGCGCAGGGAGTTGTGGACTGAGAAACATCAGTAAGTAAGAGGTATTTGGATGTTGAGGCATGTTGCCAGGCAGGCCGCGAGTCGTTTTCTACCAGTGGTGGTGAAAACACTGTGCCGCGGACTTGTCCTGGGCCATGTCCGATATCCGAATGTGTTGCATGCAAATGTGACCCTTTTTCTCGTTTTTTTGTTTAACGTAGTAGATCGCCTGCCTTCGCTGGGCGTCCAGTTCCTTCATTTCGGCCAATGTGCCTGAATGAGGGTCTGGTGACCCGTAAAAGCTTAGAGCTATACGCGCTGCACCGCCTCACGGGCTGAAGGGATGCATTCCCAGTGAAAGCAGGGCAGATCGAACACCAGCCGCGTCCTTAACTGGCAACTGTCAGCTTGTGTGACAGTTTGACCAGTTGACGAACGGCAGCGTGTTTTGTTTGTTTACACAACAATGACCATAAGCGCAGGGTCGGATTGCGAGTCCACCGGCACTAGCCGTTTCATCTCCCTTACTCTATATTGATCGTTTAAAAGAAGTCCGTTTTGACATTATTTATTTATTTATTAATATTTTTGCATACAATTTATTAAATTATATATATATATTTTAGCTTAAGGCCATTGCAGCCATAGCTTCATCTAACGTCTAGTTGTAAGTTACACTTAAAACTATGTACATATTAAATAATAATAATAATAATATATATATATTATACATACATTTATTTCTTTTGTATGTCATTAATTCAAAAGGATTCATTTAAAATTTACATTTATTTATTTCGATATTCTTAATTTAAACTTATAAATAGTGACATTCACATATGTATATTTATATCTATATTTAATTTTGTTTGTATTATTATTTATTAAATTTATATTATAGTCACATTTGTAAATAAGCGCGTGCACACACACAATTATTTAGAAACACACACGATATATTATGCACGCATCGAAGTTGTTAGGCAGACCTTTGAAAAAAAAATAGATAAGAAATTAGTAAAATGACTAAGGAAGGGTATGCTGGTGGTCATTACCTGTGGTCCAGAGGGCCAGTGCCAGGGTCGCATGATGCAGAGTTTTCCATTTATGGAGAGGGTGCAAACAGTTCTCTGCAGTCGGCGGAAGTTGGAGCGTGGACCCAAGCTATGTCAGCCAGTTCCTGAACGAATCCTCTCCAGAGCCAACGAGGAACACACAACAGATTGAACCGTATGAGTTTCCTGCACCACGAAACGAAATGCCGTATTTGGACTCTGTGACCAGATCAGCCATCAACTTGGCAGTGGCTCAGGCGGCAGAAACATACCGCAAATCGTTGTACGTCGAGCTCAGTGAATTTAGGCAAGAACTTCGTCGAAACTTCCTTGAGATGATGGAGCACATCAACGACGTTATAAGGCCTGCCGTTCAAGCACTTAGTCCGCATAAAGAAGGAAGCGAAGATTATGCAGCTAATGCCCGTCAGGACCAACGTACCGAGATGGAGAAGCCGGATTATTGCCAGGGGCCACTGATTGACCGCAACTGCGTAGACGAGTCTTTGAGCACCACCTTCGGTTCAGTGTTAGCACACATCCAGAGCGGCCCATCAAGTCTGGAGGCAGCGCAGAACCCTGAAAAAACGAATGCTGAATCCGAGAATGTTCACAAAGAAGGGAAAACTCACCACGCTTTCAAACAGTGTAACAGGTGCTTCGACGACCGTACTGCGACCGAACACCACATCTGGATGCGTCCCGTAGATGCCTCTACGCCAGTGACAAAATCGTGGATGCAATCGGTAAAGAATGCCGACAAAATGCATTCCACGATAGGCGAGATCAGCAATGACGGCCAATCCGAAACATGGAGTTTCCCTGGCGTGAGTGGAGACGTCCTTCTGGGTGGTTATCCGCCACCGAATGAGAATGGTGTGGCCGAAGACTGGACTCGTGACCAATCTAGTCTCAGCCATCTGGAGACGTGGAAATCTTCGTCGATTCGGAGTAAGAAATGGCGGGAGTGGAACAGGAACGCCAGGAACATTATTGGCAGAAGGTGGGCAGCAATGAAGGCGTTTATGCGCAAGCGATATGACGCAACTGGAAGACAGACGCGGAAGAGTTATTAGTGGTCGTCAAATCATATCGGATATAAAAAAACAAACACTTACCATCATCAAGTCGCAAAGTCGAGCCGCCTCCTTATTCCCTACATCTGGGGTAGGACAGCGAACGCAAGAAACACCAACAATAAGACAATAGAACAAGAAACAACAAGGAGACACTTACCGTATGTACCGACACAGCCAACTCTCGGTTAATCCAGGGTGAGCAAGTGGGGCCCCGCGTTGAGCGCCTGTTGGACTGCTTGGCAAGATTTGTGCCGGCCCAGCATATGCAGAATGCCCCAATTATTTCGTCGCTCTGCGGGATTGATCGCGCCGCTTGAAATAGTGGGTGCTGTTGCATTCTGCGAATCAGCTGTGTTCAAACCGAGTGTCGATAGGCACGTATCGATGAACACAGCTGCCCTGGTATAGCAAATCTACTGGCAGATCAAGCAGTGCGAACTTAAGCGGGATATAGCGATGTGTGTTTCGCTATTAAATTTATTTAAATATATGTAGTATTACAATGATAAAAAAGGCACAGAATCTGAGACGCGCGATTTGCATGTGCAAGTTCGAATCAAAAGACGCTTAATATTAAGTGTTGCCGTATCGCTTATATCTGGTATTATTTAGGGTTGCCAGATGTAGGTGACGCTACCGACATAATCGGTGCCGCCACAGTACTCCCCTTCCAGTGAATCTGTCACGATCATTGCCTCGCGAAAGTCACTTTACGCCGCCTTTCATAAGTCCATTGAGGAGTGGAGTTAGATTCCTCCGAGTCAAACTGTTGATCCTCCTTCACAAGGAAAACAGGTTTGAGGCGGTCGACTGTTACTGCTGAGTCCTTCCCATCGATCCGTATAGTGAAGACTCGGCCGTTGTCGCGTTTGATGATTTCATATGGGCCGGTGTAGGGAGGCTCCAGAGGTTGCTTCACAGCGTCTGTGCGGAGGAAGACATGGGTGCATTTGTCTATTCCCTTCAGTAGGAACATTTTTTCTTTCACATGGTGTGCTGTGGGAGTCGGGCGAATTTTCTGCATATGCACTCGGAAACTGCTCAGGAATGCCGTGGGATCAACCGTTTTGTCCATGTCGGCGAAAAATTCGTTTGGCAGTCGAATTGGTACTCCATATAACATCTCAGCTGCAGATGATTTTAAGTCTTCTTTGAAGCAGGTACGGAGTCCGAGTAGCACTGTAGGTAATAGTTGAGGCCACGGTGTGCCACTGTTGCACATCAACGACGATTTGAAAGATCTGTGCCACCTTTCTATAAGTCCGTTTGATTGCGGGTGATACGCCGTGGTGTGAATGTGTTTACTTCCGATCAGATTGGCGAGTTGTTTGAAAACTGCAGATTCAAACTGCGTGCCTTGATCGGTAGTAATTGTTTTGGGTGATCCAAAACGTGAGATCCAGTGGGTCCAGAATGCCGTAGCTATCGTCTCGGCAGTGATATTTGAAAGTGGAACTGCCTCTGGCCATCGCGAAAAACGGTCAATCATGGTTAGACAATAGCGGTAGTTTTGTTGCAAGGGCATGACAACAATATCCAGGTGGACGTGGTCGAATCTTCCATTTGGAACAGCGATCTTCTCCGGCTGGAGGTGATTGTGTTTATGTATTTTTGAACATTGGCAAGGAAGACAGAGTCTACACCATTTGAGGACATCTCTGTTCATCGGCCACTAGGATGAGATAGATTGTGGATGTATGAGAAAGCGTGTTTTCGGAGTGATTGCGGCACAAAAGGACGGAGATTCGGCGTGGATACGTCGCAGTATATCGAGCTATCTCCACCGAAGCAAACTTTCTTGAGTTTTAAAGAAGTAGTTCCTTGCAATATACGTGCCAATTCAGTGTCCGAGGCTTGTTCTTCCTCAAGCTGCGCCGGGGTGATCGCTGTAGGCATCGTGATAGCGCAGAGCCTCGAAAAAGCGTCTGCAATTATATTTTCTGATCCTTTTATGTGAAGAATAGCCGTGGAGAATTGTGAAATAAAATTTAGGTGTCGTAGCTGTCGAGGTGATGCTTTTTCAGGTCGCTGTTGGAATGCATATACCAGTGGCTTGTGATCAGTCTTTATCACAAAAATGCGTCCATCGACGAGGTGTCTGAAGTATTTGATGGACTCGTAGATAGCAAGTAGTTCTCGGTCGTACGTGGAGTAATTTTTTTCGGTGTTGCTGAGCTTCTTTGAGAAAAATCCTAGAGGTTGCCAGTTCTGATTAGTGCGTTGCTCCAAAACTGCTCCGATCGCCAGGTCCGATGCGTCGCAAACCAATTGTAGATCAGATTTTGGTGCTGGAAAGGATAATAGCGCTGCATCTGCTATGCTCTGCTTGCAATTCTCGAAGGCTGATATGAGTTCTGCAGTCCATAGTATTTGGCGTTGGTCGTTCTTCTTAACATCCCTTAGCAGCTCGGACAGCGGTGCCTGGATGTGAGAAGATTGGGGTAGACATCTGCGATAGTAGTTTATGACGCCCAAAAAGCGACCGAGTTGGCTGATAGTTGCTGGACGTGCATAATTCAGAATGGCATCGATGCGAGAGGAAGGTGGTTTGATGCCGTGCTCGTTAATCGTATAGCTGAGAAAATTAACTTGCGGTTGCGCTAATTGACATTTGCTCAGATTGATGCTTAAGCCGTGTTTCTGCAGAACTGATAAAACTGCTCGAAGATGTTGCTCGTGTTCGGTGATCGATTTAGAAGTTATCAGTATATCGTCTATGTAGCAATATACGAAGTCCATGCCACGAAAAATATTGTCCATAAATCGCTGGAACGTCTGAGTCGCATTTTTTAATCCAAAGGGCATGTACTGAAACTCTATGAGTCCAAAAGGGGTACATACGGCCGTCTTCTCGATGTCGTCTTCTGCCATGGGAATTTGGTAGTACGCCTTTACCAAGTCAAGCGTCGAGAAGACTTTGCATTCATTCAGCTGTTCAGTAAAATCGTGAATGTGCGCAATCGGATAGCGATCAGGTATCGTAATTGAGTTGAGCTTTCGATAATCGCCGCATGCCCTCCAGCCACCGTCTTTTTTGGTAACCATGTGGAGTGGACTGGACCAAGGACTTTTGGATGGACGACATATACCTTGTTCAATCAAAAAATTGATTTCCTTTTTGGCAGTGGCAAGTTTTTCTCCAGATAAGCGTCGTGGTCGGTTAGAAACAGGTGTTCCATGTGTTTCGATGTGATGTTGCACATCATGCTTCTTTGAAGATCTTATTGATGGTTTTGTGACTTCTACAAACTCCTGCAAAAGGTCACTGAACTTTGAAATACCCTGCACAGTGGAAACGGATGTTTGATTCGCCTGTGCTAGGCTCGCGGGGGTTGACAATCCTGTGATCGAGTCAATTAGGCGTTTGTTTTTGAGATCAATAAGAAGCTGGAACTCGGCTAAAAAGTCTGCTCCAATTATAGCTGTGTGTACATCTGCGATGATGAATGGCCAGGTGAAGTTGCGTCTGAGATCCAAGTCCAGTCTAGTGATATGTCTGCCATAGGTGTTGATGACAGTCTGATTTGCTGCATATAGTGTTAGATCCGCTTGAGTGGTTTTCTGCTTAACCTGCGTGCGAGGTATGACTGAAACCACAGATCCAGAATCGATGAGGTATCTGATGTTGGAAGTACGATCGGTGACGTGCAAGCGCTGCTCGCGTAGAGCTGCTGATAGAACTGATGGATCGCTGCTGCTGTCCTGGCTGCCGCTGACCAGCGCGTCAGGCGGCAGCTCCTCTAGTTTAACGACGTAGAGCGTGCGCAGGGAGGTCGGCAGTTGTTTGCCTTGTCGCCAAAGCGCTTGTGGTAGAAACAAAGATTGTCCGGTGCTTCTGAGGTCTGTTGACCAGAAACGTCCGATGGTCTAGAGCCACGAGATGTACTGCGTGATCGGGCGCGTGATTGGATGCGCTTGACATCCTTTTTTAATGCCGCGACATCTTGAATGAGCGAACGTAAGTTGTCGGAAAGCTCCTTCAAGGGATCTGCAGAAGAGGCTGCGCAAATATTTGCAGGGGAAGCAAGAGTCGGAGTTGCGCCAATGGCAAACGAGGCGTTCGTGTTCATGGCTTCCAGCATTTTGTCTGCGATCTTTGCTAGCTTGTCCAAGTCTGTTTCCTCCCATACGGTGAGTAGCGGACGGATTGAGGCTGGCATTTCAGCGAGGAATAGTGTGTGAATGATGTTTTCACTGCCAGGATCCGGAGCCAAGCGTCGCATGTTTGACAAGATCTCCGAGGCTTTAATCCAGTGGCACCTCCTCCTTGAAGTAATCGTCGCAGCTTTGATTCGGGCGACTCCGCGAACTTCTGCATCAAACGAGTTTTGATCGCTGCGTATTTGCTCTCTACCGGTGGACGAGTGACCAAATCCTCCACAACTAAGACCACATCTTCTTCCAAATGGAGTGTCACCAAGTCAAACTTATCGGTGTCGTCGAGAATGTGGTGTAAGCGAAAGGTGCGGGTTGCTGTGTGTGAATTTGGGCAAATGCACGGTAACACGTGTGTGCGTGCGTGGCGACTCATCTCTGTCCGCAGGAACGTTTGTCCGAAGTGCCTCGAGTTGTTGTTGTAACTCTCGAATTTGCTCGGAGAGATCTGGATTTGGGTCCGGCATGGCACTTGAAAAGTCCTCTTGATTGGTTTCGTCGTTGAAGTCAAGGCGTCTTCTCTGGAAATTTCGCAAATTGTAACGGCTACTGCGCATTTACTTGGGTCCACGTGTTTGCTCAAGTGTGCGTGAATTTCACAATTATGCAGAAAATTGCTTTCAGTGAACACGTTTGGATTTTTTGCACAATTGAAACTAGTCGGGGTCACCACTATAGCGACGTGTGTTTCGCTATTAAATTTATTTAAATATATGTAGTATTACAATGATAAAAAAGGCACAGAATCTGAGACGCGCGATTTGCATGTGCAAGTTCGAATCAAAAGACGCTTAATATTAAGTGTTGCCGTATCGCTTATATCTGGTATTATTTAGGGTTGCCAGATGTAGGTGACGCTACCGACATAATCGGTGCCGCCACAGGGACGTCGGACCAACACCATCTGGTGCTCAGCGTAGGAACCTCCTACGTTAACAGCCAGATCGGTCGGCGACCCAATGTTCCCGTTTTGAGCAAGCGCCGTTTGAACTGTCGGTTAGATGCCGAAGGCCAGGCATATGACCGCCAACATACTTTTCAAGGGCGGCCGACTCCTCAGTAGAAGTTGAGCGAGCCGTCGGCGCAGTCAAATACTGCGAATAAGTAAAAAGTGCGTGATGTGTCCATTTTCCTTTTTTGATTTAATATTATTGTTTTCATTTCAATTTAATATAATTTTGTGTGTGCAGCGTCGCCGAGGAAGTTCCTGTTTGCTCCACGTTTGCCCTGGTGAGTCCGGTCCTTGTAGGGATCCGCCAGGGCCCCTTTTAAGATAATTGTCCCGCCAATCCGGCTCCTGTGCGCAACCAGTGCAGTACCAGCGTCCACCACAGACCACATCTGCAGTTCGAGCAGCTGCAGTAGTCCGGCATTTGGCCTTTAAGGCCAGATCTACTGTAGCAGCAGCCACATCTGTAGCAGCACACCATCTGAGCTACTGTAGCGTCCGACTTTGCCTGCAGGCATATATCATTTCCTGCCTGGTGGCTGCGGCAACTCCAACACGTCCATGACCTAAAAACAAACACAAATATGTCCCATTAGTTATAGTTCTCTAGATTTAAATTGTTATTAGTTCTAAGATTTTGCGTTAGTTAGTTGTTTTGCATGTTAGGTCCACGTGGGTAGGAAGATGATAGGAATAGGAAATTGTAAATAAATGTGAAAGAATATAAAGAAATGAAGTGCTAAGTACCTTTTCTAGGGGAGATGGGGCGGCTTTAGTTGGCCAGGAACGGGCTCGTCGACTTGGGTGATGCTCCGAAACTCCTGGGCAGGAGCATCACATGGTTGGGTGGGTGCGCGGTGACTTGGCTGTCACCAATGGCTGTTGTTGTCATCTTGTTTGTCCCTTGTAGAGTAGTTTGTGCCTGTAAATAAATTAAAATGTCTTAAAATATGTATTTTATGTTCATTTTCGTTTGTTTACCTTTTGTCAGTGATGCGTCTTTTGTGTAAATACCGATGATCATCGATATTTTGGTGCGAACTGCAGGGCTGGAGGAAAAACCCCTCCCCAAGTGCTGCTGAGCTAGCTGGCGCGGCCCTACCGACAAAAAGCAGTCCGTAACAAACAATTATGTATATTGTTATAGGTTTAACTTCATTTTGAAGTTGACATTACGTTGTATTATCTGTATCGGTATCTCGATCTATTAATTATAGTTGAGTAAATTTTCGAAAAAAAAATATATTTTTCTTCATTTTGTTACGTTTTATTATCGGTATCATTATCTCGATCTGTTACCGATAGTTGAGTTATTTTCCTATAAATATTTCATTGACAATCAACCATGTTAATTCTATCGAAGGCAGTGCCGATACACAATCTTCGTCAATAGACCAAACAAAGTTTATTGTAATTAAAGTTGAACTTGAACAATATTCATGCATTGGTGATTTTATTGTAAGTTAGCTTAACATTATTGCATTCCATTCAAGATATTATTTGTGTCGTCTTTAATAAAGGCAGGCTTCCTTGATGATTAGTATGATTACACCTATGCGTAGGTACATTTGTATGTATGGACGTATACAATTGCATTTCATGTACCTCTATATTTGTGATTCTGTGACTTGCGTGTACCTGTATACATACAGGCATGTGTATGTCTATTCGATTTGCTAAAATGAGGTTTAAAAGTACTATAAATGCAATAAACATTATTTCTACAAATAGAAAATATATATGTACTTAAATACATGACACGCAGGTACAATCACCAATCACATTTAATGCGTATGTGTTATTAATATTTGTATGTGTTATTAATAATTATAGATTATTCCCTTTTTTTTTAATTTCATTTACAGTGGTATTAATTAGTCGAGAATATGGATAAAAAGATCTTGTCAACATCGCAGCCGCGAATATTAAAGAAGAAGCACTTCAGAGTAAAGCATCAAAAAGTGAAACTATTCCGAGCTAATGAACCAATTCTTAGCGTATTCATGTGGGGTATAAACCATACTGTATGTTTGTATATAAATCCTACCCTGTACATATGTATTAATAACGCTCATTTATTATTTCAGATAAATGAATTAAGTCATGTTAACATACCAGTCATGCTGTTGCCAGACGACTTTCGAGCATATTCCAAAATTAAAGTTGATAATCATTTGTTTAACAAGTAAGAAGAAATCAAATTTTATCTAATTGTCTAGAAAATCAACGTACAAGTTCCGCTTTTCAACAAAATAAACTAATTAATTGCCTTGATTTAAAATCCTGAAGCGCAAAATTGAGTTACATATATTTTAATTTGTAACAAAAAAAGTGTAAAAATAGCGATCGATTATTGGAAAGGGGCATCTAAACATACCCTATATTTCAGACATGATTTGAATAGAATTTAACTAAGTTTTTGTGTCTTCATTTGAAATTTGAAATTTAAATGCTTACACACCAACAATTACAGTATGTCAAGAAACACTTTACATTACATTAACATAATATAACTCACTGTAAATGTAACATAGTACTCTAATTTCAGTGTGTGTAACACACATTTTCGTATCTTATTTTAAAAACTTGTTAACTTTTTCTAAAGTTTTATTTACTGAACATGCAGAAATTTGTACCTTGAGTTTTCTAGACAATTACCAGGTTTATTTACATATAATTGCTATTTGAATTCCATCTGTTTAGAGAAAACATGCCATCACATTTTAAAGTTAAGGAATACTGTCCTTTAGTATTTCGTAACTTGCGTGAACGTTTTGGTGTCGACGACGTGGACTACCGTGAGTCCTTAACCAGATCACAGCCATTGGGGATCGACTCGTCTGGGAAATCAGGAGCACAATTTTACCAGAGCTATGATAAATTCTTTATAATAAAGAGTTTGACATCCGAAGAAATAGAGCGCATGCATGCCTTCCTTAAGCATTACCATCCAGTGAGTTTACCCTTTTATACCCTTTGGATAATGATGCAAACACACAGACCCCATACAACGTCTGCCTGCCTGTGTAAATGTTGAAAGAGAGCTTAGGATATTTAGGGAGAGGCTTAATTTTATTTCAAACGTGAACCTGTGCAACCCAAACTGCAATAATAAAAGAAAGAACAGTAGGATACTGATATCAGATACTTGATATCAGAGCTTGCTATTTGAAATAGAGGAGGGCTGCCAGAACTACTCCATTCTTAAAGATCTGCGTCCTGCCTTGGGGGATAATTTTCGTATGCTCGAGTCTATGTTTGTCTTACTCAAAACGGTATCTTGTCGTGCAAGCATTGGCCGGAACGGTAGTCAGTACAGCCGGCATGACCATCAGCTATGTTGACAAGCAGCCGTTGTAGTTTAATTTGTTAGTTTCAGACAGATACATATATATTCTTGAATAACTTTTGTCTGTCTTTAGTCTGTTTGTATACTTCCTACTTAGAGGATACTTAGATATTTCAATCAGTTAAGTAAAAGGTTATTTTTTTAGAGCTATAGGAAAGTTTTCTCAAAAATAGACACATAAAATTAAGAGAAATGCATACAATTTTTAGTTGAATCGATAGTACGGTGCATTCAATTGAATGTTTGAAGATTATTTCATGCAAATGTTGAGCGTGACTGCCCCTCAAATGCTCCGAAATCCGCTTAGTCCAATTTTGGAATAGCCTTTCCAACATTTCGGCATCTCGGTATCTCACGAATAAATGCTTCAATGTTCTCCTCCAATGCGTAAATTGAATGCGTCAATAAAGTTTGATCTCACCAATCACAGTTATCTTACGATTCGCATCATCTTTGAAGAAGTACGGTCCAATGATGCCCGCAGCCCATAAACCGTACCAAACTGTGACTTGGTCTTGCAATGCTTCTGGCTGATCATCCCATTAACAGTGTAAATTTGGGGTGGATCGATTAAACTGACCATAAAATAGAAGAAGGGCCCCCAATGAACTTTCTTAACAAAGAACACATTTTGATAATAAAATGCAATAATTTGCAGCGCGTTGTTCGTTTGTAAGACGATTCATGGTTAAATTATAGACCCAACTGAAGATGTTTGACAGTATTGAAAAAAGATAATAGCTAAAAATCACCCTTTATACTAGTATGTGCAAGCGAGAAAGTTGTTTCTTTTGTCCGAGTGTGTCACCCAATATTTAAAATAAACTTGATCTTCATTATATACAGATTGTAAAGTTGACTTATTTCGAAAAGAATTGGTCTTTATACAGAAAGAATCAATTGTTCCTAAAGTGCATCAAAAAATAACTAATACATTAAGAATTTTTAAAGTGCGCTAAGCAATTACTTGATGTAAGATTTAAATGCATTTGAATAGCAAACTTGATAGGAGTAAGAATAGGAAACTTAAAACTAACTTCCTTTCATTGTTTTAATTCTAATTCTGCCTTTTATTTCTACAGTACATTGTTGAACGACATGGAAAGACACTATTGCCTCAGTATTTGGGCATGTACAGAATTACTGTGGAGAGCGTACAGTATTACTTCGTTGTTATGCGAAATGTGTTTAGCTCCCAGTTGATTATACATAAGTAAAGCTAAATTTAAAGCAATTGAAGCAAACAATATTTGTAAATATTTGTGGAATATTTTCAATTTTAGAAAATTTGATCTAAAGGGCAGCACTGTGGATCGTGAGGCCTCTGAGAAGGAATTGGAGAAACATTTGCCGACTTTTAAGGACAATGATTTCATAAAACAGAAGGTCAAACTGGAAATTGGTGAAGAAGCAAAGAGTAAATTGCTTGATACCCTTAATAATGATATTAATGTACGATGATTATTCAAAATGCTTTACATTTTCATTATAAACTACTTATATATCTATGTATATATGATTTTCTTTAGCTTCTAACAAAGTTACATATCATGGACTACTCTCTGCTAGTCGGAATACACGACTGCGTCCGTGCCGAGGAAGAGGCTCTGCAGGGGGATAACGCTCATGCCACAGGACGCAGCGAGAACAGCGAGAGTGAGGAGTGTGATAGTGGTGAACGGTATTTAGATTATCATATTTAATATATATATATATATATTTGAAGAGTAATACTCTTACAGCTGGACGTACAACACACCACCCGATTCGCCAAGAGGTGCACAATATAAAGAAGTCGTTTATGAAGTTGATATTTACGCAATTCCAAGTATTGAAGGTGAGCATTTTATATAAATGTAGTTGTATACCAATGAAATACGATTTAGCGCTTTCAACGTCTCTTTCAATATATTAGTTTTGGCAATTCTGACCACTGTTAACTATATATATCAAGACAGTCGGTACAAAATATTGAACTTTGTACCAATAAATGGTGATTCTCAGAAATCTCTAATCATTACAAATGGATTATTCAAAGTATTTTCTATCGCTAGACACAACTTTTTGCCATCTTTCTGGCTGAGGTCGAAGACCTTGATGGTAAAAGTGTTCGTCTTATCCGCGAATCTAGCCATTTTTCAATGTGTACATACTTCATGGAACTGCTGATCCGCCAGAAACGAAAAAAGTGATAATCGGACGGCGCAATATCTGAGGAATATAGCATGAAAGGGGTCGGACTTCCCATAAGAGCGTTCTCAAGTAGATTTTAAACTGTTTTCGCAACGTGAATACGAGATTTGCCATGCAGTAAAATCACTTTATTGTGCCCGTTGCTCGTATTATGGCCTGTTTTTCGGCAGTGCTTGGCCTCAATCGCATCAATTGAGTGCGATACCGTTCCCTCCAGTGATGGTTTCAACAACTGACAGTAAGAAAAGACCAATCTGATTTGGCTATAAATTCGACATTTGCGCACAACCACAAATATATAATACAATAAATAATACCAAAATCACAAATTTATTGAAATGGTTTGTTTACCATATGTCTAAACTTGGCTTATGACGTTATGGATAAGTCAAAATCAATCATCACTTACTTCTAGAGCCATCTACTGACAAACAGCGGGAACTTAGTTGCACACCTAAATCCAATTGAAAAAGCTCTGCGTAATTCGATCAAATCGGATCGATCGGGATTAATGTATTTTAAGTAGTTTTAAAGGTTTCAAAGGTACTGAACAACTGGATCTGTAACAACTTCTGAAATTCGGAAATTCCGAATAGTCTATATCAAAAACGGGCTAACTTACGCTATTATTCTTGACAAAAATGCACGGATAAGTTGGCTATCGACAGTAAGTTAAGTAATTTGCCACCGATAGAGGCACTTGGATTTAGTATTTTATGTCTATGTTTTTGTCGTTGTTGTAATTGGTCACACTGGTAAGAATTAAGGTATGCTTGGTGCGTCAGATCAGTTCGTCTGGCGATTAGAGTTGTTGACTTGGGTTCATTTCAGGGACTTATATAGTTCAATCTTTAGTTCGTTCGTTCGAATCTTTTAGTTCATTATATAGTTCAATCTTTAGTTCGTTCGTTCGAATCTTTTAGTTCATTATATAGTTCAATCTTTAGTTCGTTCGTTCGAGTCTTTTGTTCGTTCTTTGTTCTTTGGTCTTCGTTGGTCAAAATCATATTATTTTATTAAATGTCAAAATTTTCATTTTTACTCCGCAAACTGAACTAACGAACTAAGTCCCTGATTTTAGTTCATTGGTCTTCTGTTCTTTTGGTCTTCGAGTCTTCGTTGATCAAAATTTTATTTTTTCACTGAATTTTCCCATTCTCTGCGCATGTTTACAACTGTCGATCATTATTTTTCAAGTAAATGTAAAAATAAGGTAAATAAAAGTAATTACATGTGGTATCGAAGATATATTAAGCTTAATTTTGTTTAAATTTAAATTTCAAATAATAAAAAACTGATTTTTAAAATAATGATCGACAGTTGTCGACATGCGCAGAGAATGGGAAAATTCAGTGAAAAAATAAAATTTTGATCAACGAAGACTCGAAGACCAAAAGAACAAAAGACCAATGAACTAAAATCAGGGACTTAGTTCGTTAGTTCAGTTTGCGGAGTAGTTCAGACGAACTAAGTCTGAACTAAACGGTACAACTCTATTGGCGATATCCAAGAGTGAGGGAGGGAAGAGAAACTGCGCTATGTAGACTTGGGACTAAATTTAAGGTTAAAGTCTTGTAGAGCCTGGCACACTGTATTATCTCCCTATAGAGTAAAACATCATCATTCAGCCCTTCATTTCAAGGTACAGTTGCCAACGGCGGTCAATGATTATTTAAGGCAATTCCTGGGTTTTGTCGGCGGCTCCTCATGCACCATGTCTCTGTTTAAAAGAAACTTAGGAAATCGAGGGGATGCTTAAATGGGAGAGCCCTTAATTACATACTAGACTTATCTAATACTAAAATGGCTTGATGATCGGCTTGGCAGGGTAAAATATCTCTGACCATTTTCTCAAAATTGATAAGGTCTTCTTTGAAAAAAATATCGAATTTCATAAGTATACAGCTGGTAATTTTGTATGCATTAAAGGTTGCAAGAACAACTTGAATTAATTATAAATTATGTATTTAAATTGTCGATTACAGAAAGACGAGAAATCTACTTTATAGCTATAATCGATGTTCTCACTCAGTATGGTGTTAAAAAGCAGGTGAGCAGAATGCAATGAAAAAAATGAATAAATTCAAAGATAACATAACAAATTCGAATATTTGTAGGCAGCGAAAGCGGCAAAGACAGTGAAGTATGGTAGTAATGTTGATGGTATATCGACTTGTGATCCTGAACAATATGCCAAAAGATTTCTGGAATTTATGGATAAAGCTATAGTTTAATGTATTGTATTTAATTGTAATTTCCACATATATAAAAAATGAATCATACGAGTATTGTATACATATTAAAAACTGGTGTTTCAATTATTTCGCGCAGTAATCGATAAAGCAAAAGCAAAAGTGGAAAGGAGACATTTCTTAATCATTCAAAGGTCGATTGTGTTAATTTAAACGTACTTTCAATTCATATTCGATTTCTATTTGTTACATATGTATATTCATTTAAAGTTCATAAGTACTTTTGTATATTGTTTCTGTTTCATTCCATTTCATGTTTGCATCGTTTTATTACTGAAATTAAATTAATATGATCAACATGTGAAAAGAAAATTCATTTAAATATGAGAGTCATACACACCACAAAGCGATTGACCTGATGACAATTTTTTGTTTTCAATATTCTTCATGTTTTCAAACCGCTCCCGTATGCTACAAATGATAATAAAGAGTATGTGATAAATGTGGTAAAGAGTATCTCTCGCATTTGTTAGCTTACGTTTTAGCGCTCTCTATGGTTGAATCATCTGAGACATTTTGTGAGTAGATGTCCACATAACCCTCCTTTAGTTCACGTTTTATTTCTTTTGCCTGCCATTTATCGAATTTAGCCCGCAGTTGTTTAGCAGGAGCTGCATTTTGAACCTGCGTAAAGTCAAAGTATATTAAATTATTACTAAAACCACAAAGAAAGCATATTTTCGGCATGCCGAAGGTTATATATACCGTTTTATATTACCGTTATATTATACCGTTGCAGGTATCTATATCCTTTGGTATATGGAGATCTAGCAACCCTCTCTTAATTCTTAATCACACTTATTGAAATATATCTGTTTAATTTATCGATAACCTTTCAATCATCGTTAACATATTTAAATATATGGTAAAGGTTAAATATGTGCCCCCGGCACCGATTTTTTTTAATTTTTTTTACAGGTAGGGCTAAATTTATTATGTCTCAGACTCTTCTAGTTTTTTTTTAATTGAATTTTAAAATAATTAAATTTGAATGTATTGCGTTGTTGGCCAATACTCAGTAAAACGTCACAACGATTTATTTCGAACAAAAATGAGAAATTTTATGCCGTTACAATGGTTAATTTGCCGTTGCTTAACGCAAATGCAGAATTTCGGCGCGACCGGCAAAAAACACAATAGAATGACATTTGATGTATAATTTCAATGCTGATATTCAACAGCCTAAAACGATTGTAAAACATTACGTGTCCTCCCTCGAAAGTAATTAGGTCGCGAAGACGAATAGAGCGCCGTTACCGAAAAATTTTTGAAAAAATAAAATAGCGCGCGCCATCTATTGCATTTGATTCTATAAAATAACTCGTAGCTATCTTGGTGGTCAGACGTGTTTAGCCTTTGCTCCCTGTGATTTTTATTTCCCTAAGTGGTGTAATTCTTAGTGTGGTATTTTATCAGTGCTAACGTTGTAAGTACAACCGTAGAAGTAACACACTAATACTTTTATTAGTAAATTCTTAAACTAATATTCTAAATTTTTCACTTGCGCGTCTTTGGCGGCAAGTTTCTTTTTTGGTTTCTGTTTTGATTAACATTCCCACGCTCTCCCGAAATTATATTTCTCTCTGAGTAAGCTGTGTAGTCCTGTTGTTGTAAACGCCACAGCTGTTGTTGTTTTGTCTACTTCGTTGTGCTCGCTAGTTTTGCAGTTTTATTGTCGTACTTGCTTGCTTGCCTGGTTCGGCGCTGTAACTGTTTCTTGCTCTCTCAAGAAATGTATTTCTTTACTCTGTCTTCTATTTGCTCTTTGTTGTCACCTACATTTTAAAGGCATACTAATTCTCACAACCATGCTCTTCTGATCCTACGGCGGATCACATTGGTTGCTGGCTCTGTGATAATTTTTGTCACTTAAAATGCTGTGGCCTAACTGTGCGGGTTATGGACGCCGTCAAAGCCAATACTGGTCTCAAATGGTCGTGTGAAACGTGTCGTGGCTGAATCCAAGTTACGGAAAATCCATAAAAAAACCAAAATTGGGTTTTTTAAGATACGCACAGCTTTCTCTGATTTCCAATCTGAATTTCTGGAGATGGAGGCCAAATTTAACGCCATAAAGGTTCCTAGCAAACCACCGGCTCCTTTGATTCGGTCTCTACGAATTTAAAGGTTACCAACCTACCTTCTTCTCAGGCTTCTTCACCTGATCTTCTAAGCCTACTCTCTCTCCTATACCGTCATGCTCTTCTAACTGCACAAAAAAAAAATCTAGCAGCAAAGTTACCGCACCCAAACCTCTTGCTTCTCCTCTTGTGCCTACTCCCATTACGAGCAATGACAAGAACATAAAGGGAAATGTTCCCGCAATAATGCCTGCTACAAAGGCTCAGAGTATAAAACCTCTGAATGCGATTAAAGCCAAAAAATTGGTGTTTATCTCTCGGTTGGCGCCGGACACTACCACAGAAGATGTACAATCGTACATCCTCTCAAGGCTGCCTTTAAATAACTTCACAGTTGAAAAATTCAACTTTAATTTCAAACGCGACATTTTTTCTTTCAAAATTAGTCTCCCAGCAGAACAGTTTAAAGACGTTTGCGCTACTTCCTTTTGGCCGCCGGACCTTATTGTTAAGGAGTTTACTCCTAAACAAAAAAGCCGAACTGCCGTTAATCTTCCCACGTTGGCCGCTACATCGCCAAAAAATGCAAACAATTCAAAGTCTTCAAAAAACTGAACTCTTCTTTTCTTCATGCCTCCGAAAATGTTAGGTGTCCTACAAAAAAACTTTCTTCTTTAATTCTTTCCTATCAAAATGTTAGAGGTCTCTGTATTAAAATCTCTAGTCTTTATCTTAATAGTCTTGCCTTTTCTTCCCAAATTATTGCTTTTACCGAAACCTGGTTTAAACCAGAGATTCTAAACTCTGAAGTCTTTCCAGATAGGTATACAGGCTTGATCGACCTGACCGACGAGGTGGTGGAGTACTGATTGCAGTAGACTCCAACATTGAGTCGGACCTTTTTCAACCGGAGTTTCAATTGGACATTGAACTAATTTGTGTAAAACTACACTTTCCCGGTTTTTTCATGTATATAACCTGCTCCTATATTCCGCCGTCATCGGAATTATCAGTCTACTTGCAACACTTGTCTGCAATTAAGACTATTTTTAACCTGTTATCAGACAGAGATCACTTCATAGTCCTGGGCGATTTTAATATCCCAGAATGTAATTGGACATCTAATGCTGAAGGAAACTTCCTTTTGCCTTCCCGGCAACATGACCTATTTGACGGTTTGTTTGACAAGTCTTTGTCGCAGGTCAATCATGTCAAAAACTCTCTGAACAGATTGCTTGATTTATGTTTCACCTCTGATCCTTCCAAGGTGATTGTAGACAGGGTACAACCCCTTTCACTTCCGGAAGATCCTTATCATCCCACTTTCGAAGTGAATTTCGACTTGAGTATTAGTATTGTGGATAAAAATAAAAGGCCGTGTAATCGCGTGCGCTGCTTTAAGAAAGCAGACTTTGAAAATTTAAATTCTTTAATTTCACATTGTGGTTGGTCTGATTTTTATGCATCAACTGATATGTCAGTTGCAACTAATATATTTTATAACACCCTAAACTCTGCTTTTGATATCTGTGTTCCGTTATCCTATCCGACATGCTCAAGCAAACCTCCTTGGTTTTCAAAAGAGCTGTCTCGCTTAAAAAACTTAAAGAGTAGCTTATTCAAGAAATATAAGCAAAAAAACTCACCGCTTATCTACCTAACTGCTCGGGCAAATTTTACCGTGCTTAACGCGAAATGTTATAAAAACTATATGAACAGATGTAGGTTTCAGTTTTTTCAAAATCCTAAAAAGTTTTATAGTTTTGTTAACATGAAGCGTAAGTCAGCGGTCTTTCCTTCTAAACTTTCGTGATCGATATGTTTGCTAAGTTTTTTCAAACAAATTTGTGACGCCGCATGAAGCGCGCCACATAATATTAATTTAACTTTTCTATTTAATAAGGTATCTTTAAGTCTAGTATACCCCGCAGTATTGTCAAACAGAACGTAGGCCGCGAAGCAAAAGACAGGGGGCATAGGCAGGAATAAGAAAACAGGGTACACAACATATGAAAACGTCAGACATTCGACGCCCATGCCTAGCGCACACAAAAGTTACGGTACCTCGGTACCCAGACCGTGAGTCTAGCACCCGCACAAGTAACGGTGCCTCGGTACCCTGAGTTTGTGCACACACAAGTAACGGTGCCTCGGGACCCAGAGCGCGAGCCTAGCACAGTCATGAGCAACGGTACCTCGGTACCCAGAGCTGGTGCACAGTCGAACATTTGCACTATTAACGGTGCCTCGGTACCCAGAGCTTGTGCACACACAAGTAACGGTGCTTGGGCACCCAGAGCTCGTACACGGACAGGCAGCGGCGCTAGCAGCAGCAGAGCCACAGCAGCAGAGCTACAGGCAGCGAGGCGCAGGCAGCGAAACGCAAGCAGCGAAGTGCGATATGCCTAACTAGTGAGCCAGCAGCAAGCTCTCCCTAAAATTTCAAAGTGCAAGTGAAAGTTATAAGTCCAGTGCCAGCCCAAGGACCCTTTCTGAAGAGGATGAATCCTGTCGCAAGAAAAAACTAGGTGAGCTGTGAGAAAGGATACATTGAAAGCTACAGTATGAGCAACGTAATGGTTCGAAGTAGGTAGGAAGGCAGGGACTAACTAGGACAAGAACTAGTCCTAGGAAACAACAAGCTATTGAATAAAACCATGTTAATAATATAATGAAAACAAAACCAGCCGTGATTATTTAAATACCCAGTGATAAATTCTCTCCCCTCTAGAGCATTGTGAAAAGTGTCGTATACGTGTGTGCCCGTGTGAGTGTGTATTCGCAGAGTCGTGCTTTCTGGTATGCCGGTGCTCCGCTGACCAGTAGGTGACTCTGAGCGTACACACGCACCGTCCGTGTCGTGAGTGAACGTTAGTGACGAGTGGGTGCGTGAGCGTGCGCTTTAACAAGTTGCGGCGGTGGAATACACCATCGAGCGACTTGTGGGAGTACAGGCGAAGATACCTGCGATCACGGGCGTTCTGCATGACCAACCATCGACCGTGAGAGGTGTCGTGAGTGAGCGATAGCTGGCAAGCGGGATGCGTGAACGTGCACTCTAACTAGTTGCGGATGGTAGAATATACCAACGAGCGACTTGTGGGAGTGCAAGCGAGAGCACCCGCGGTCACGTGCGTTCCTCACGATAAGCCGCCGGCCAATCACGCGTGACATGCGACACGTGCACGTGAGCCCCCAAACGATCGCGTGGTGGTAGCGACCACATGCTTGGCGAGCACACGTACGTTACTGAACCAAAGTTCACTTTTTAAGGATCTTAGCTTAGTTAAACCAGTCTTTTCACCAGGTCCCGATGGCATCCCCGCTTGTGTACTTAGATATTGTGCCAACTCCTTATGTATGCCATTGTTCAAATTATTTTCGTTGTCCTTAGACACCGCCTTCCATATGGAAGGAATCATTCATTATCTCTTTACTCAAAAAGGGCAGCAAGGCTGATACAAGTAATTATAGAGGTATCTCTAAATTATCGGCTATACCTAAATTTTTCGAGAATGTTATAACTCCTCACTTGCAACATTTTAGCAGATCCGTTATATCCCCATTTCAACACGGATTCGTGAAACGTCGTTCTACCACGACAAATTTGCTTGAGCTGACATCCTTTGTGGTAAAAGGATTTCAGAAAAATCTTCAAACTGATGTCATTTATTCTGATTTCAGTAAGGCATTTGACTCAGTCAACCACTCTCTTCTTGCACACAAACTGAATCTCCTCGGTTTCTCACCAAAATTTCTTAGTTGGATTGTAAGTTATTTGGGTGACAGAACCCAACGAGTCCTCTTTAAGAATAATCGTTCTTACCCCGTTCATGCCACATCTGGTGTTCCCCAGGGAAGCCATTTGGACTGAAAACTCAAGTTTTGTGAACATATATCATCAATGGTTAATAAAGCTATGTGTGTGCTCGGCTTTATTAAGAGATGGTCTAAGGAGCTTGACGATCCTTACCTAACTAAGACTCTTTTCACCTCGCTTGTTCGTCCAATTCTCGAGTACGGATCATGTGTCTGGAGTCCTCAGTACACAGTTCACAAGGATCGTATTGAATCCGTACAGAAAAACTTTTTTAATATTTGCCTTGCGAGGCCTTAACTGCGATGTAAATTCAAGACTTCCTTCCTATCCTAGTAGACTTTTGTTACTAAAACTGCCTTCCCTCGCCAATCGTAGAACTGTGCTTGGTGTTGTATTTATTAATAACCTTATACAAGGGGACATAGATAGTAACGACTTGCTTAGTCGACTACACTTCTCTGTCCCTGGTAGATTCACCCGTAATTATCTTCCTCTAAAACTTTCCTATTGTAGCCCTGCATGAGCCTTTCAGGGTATTATGTTCGGACTATAATAAACTATATTACATTGTAGCTAACAACAACAATAATTCTGTATCATGCTTAAAATCACTTATCCTCACCCACCTTTCTAGCAACTAGTTAAATACATACTTATCTTCTTTCTAGTAACAGTAGTACTTTTTAACTAACTGCCTGTTAAGGGGACATAGATAGTAACGACTTGCTTAGTCGACTACACTTCTCTGTCCCTGGTAGAATCACCCGTAATTATCTTCCTCTAAAACTTTCCTATTGTAGCCCTGCATGAGCCTTTCAGGGTATTATGTTCGGACTATAATAAACTATATTACATTGTAGCTAACAACAACAATAATTCTGTATCATGCTTAAAATCACTTATCCTCACCCACCTTTCTAGCAACTAGTTAAATACATACTTATCTTCTTTCTAGTAACAGTAGTACTTTTTAACTAACTGCCTGTTTAGAACATTCTAATCGCTTTTTAATTAGGCTTTGCCTACTAACACTAACTCTCCTGATCTGATTGGGTTTTTCTGGGTTTTCCCCAATCCTCTGCAACAAATGTTGGATCGGCTCTTTCATTTTTTATCCCAGAGTCAAATTTAATTGAACTAATTTATTTTTTCTTCATAGTTAAGATTTTACTTTAAATTTAAAATTTTTAATTATAACTATTAATTGTTTTTCTCTTACTTTTAAACAGTCGACTGACCTTAGTCCGACTATAAACTAATTAAATAAATAAAGCGTTCACCACAGATAGTTTCTATATTAGTTATATATAATGCTGCAAAATTAAAATAATTAAATAATAATAATAAATAAATAACACAGATTTTCGTACTTTATTTTAAAAATTTGTTAACTTTTTCTAAACTAATTTATTTACTGTACAAGCAGAAATTTGTACCTTAAGTTTTCTAGACAATTACATACATATGTACATATATCTCAATAATTGCTATTTGAATTCCATCTGTTTAGAGAAAACATGCCATCACATTTTAAAGTTAAGGAATACTGCCCTTTAGTATTTCGTAACTTGCGTGAACGTTTTGGTGTCGACGACGTGGACTACCGCGAGTCCTTAACCAGATCACAGCTATTGGGGATCAACTCGTCTGAGAAATCAGGAGCACAATTTTCCCAGAGCTAAATTCTTTATAATAAAGAGTTTGACATCCGAAGAAATACAGCGCATGCATGCCTTCCTTAAGCATTACGATGCAGTGAGTTTACCCTTTTATACCCTTTGGATAATGATGCAAACACATACAACGTCTGTCTGTCTGTGTAAACGTAGAAAGAGAGCTTAGGATATTTAGGTAGAGGTTTATTAGGCCATGGATTTTAAAAAAATTCATGGTCTATTGTGTTTGTCGAAACGGAAATGTGCGTAACAGGCAGAAGGAGCCATCTCCGACCCCATAAACTATATATATTCTGAATCAGTATCAGTAGCCGAGTCGATTGAGCCATGTCTGTCTGTCCGTCTGTCTGTCTGTCTGTCTGTATGAACACCTGGATCTCAGAAACTGTAAGAGCTAGAGTCATCAAATTTTCTGACAACATACGTATATATTGCAGTGTCTCAAAGTTTTTTTAAAATTTGGACACGCCCCTTCCCGCCTCTATAAATCCGTAATAACTATTTAAAAATCACAATATTAGCTCAACAACCAAAGTTGTATATCCTACATGACAAATACCTTGCCACGGGCGTTATGTGAAAATTTCATTAAAATCTGACTATAAATAAGTGAGATCTGATACGAATTAAACTCACTTTGAACATATATACTTAAGCATACATCATTTACGAAAGCATACCGAAGTTCAAATCTAGCGTCAGACACACAGAATTTTATTAAACTTTTTATTTGCATTGTATGGTAGCAGAATTGGTTCACAATGCAGTTTTGCCGATGGGCTAAGGAGTGAGGCAATAGCCGAGTGGTTAGAGTGGCGGACGGCTGCGAGAGAATGTGAGTATTTATTAATTATTTATTATTTTATTTTGTTTATTTATTTTATTCTAATAATCTAAAAGAAAAGTTACAGTCAAACAAATTAAATTATTTAATTAAATTTCAATAAAAATTAAAATATTCATTACTTTGTTTTCATATGAAAGAAAATCAAATTATAATACCTATAAATAATATTAATTATTTATAAATAAAGTTAAGTATTTTTATATTATTCAGCACGCATCAAAAAAACGCGAACTAATGCGTTCTTCAATGCCGTATTTTGTCTGTTATGACTTTGCAAGTTCAGTAAGATTCCAATTGGATGTTTCTTATTTTGTTTTGTTCTCAATATTTTGCAATTATTTGCAATTGCTAGAAAATAACAGAGATCATTAGCCCTTGTAAAGTTATGTATGTGCGAGTGGGACGCCCATACATACATGTCTGCATATCCACATGTATGTATTGGCGTCCCACTTCAACATACATTATTGCACGATTGTATATATGTACATACATATGTACAATTAGATTTGCAGTTGCTGTTGTGTACCGACGAAAGAAAACTAAGTTCTAATTACATATATTGCGTAACTAAAACTTAAAAGTCGCTTACCGCCGCCGTTCCACTTAAATGTTTTTGAGCTTTTAATTTATTTAAAAAAAATTATGAAATACAAAAGAATTTCACATGTTGATCGCGGCAGCAATCGAACCTCGAACACGCTCAATATCATTGGCCGCCTTAGAGTCCGGGACATAGTCCACTCAGCCACTGAACATGTCTCGTAGTCGTCGAAAATGGTGAGACATTAGACAAAACGACAAGACGCAATATGCATTCTTAGTTCGTGCCAAAAATATTAGGAAGAAGCACACATAATGAAATTTGGTACGCGCTAGAAATGCATACCTATACTTATTGCCTACGGTATACTATGGTGTAGTATGCGCTTATGTTGTACATATATAATATCCATAGAATGCTATCAATCTGATATCAGCACAATTGCATTGTTGCAGTGTTTATGCAAACCGCGACGTTCAAGTGGAGGTGTAACATGATCACCCACTTATGAACCGCACTGCCTAAATGCATGGTCAGCGTTCTCACGCTAGCCATGTACATAATGCGCGCACACAACATACTCTCTCAATGTATGCATTATATACTGTTACATTATATTAGAATACATAAGAGCCTTGGCTGCTATGTCGCAGCGCTTGGCACCTGTTAACGTTAAGCTAAACATATTCAATAAAGACAACTCATCGGGGACTGACGTCCCCAGTAACTCAAACTTTATCGTGTTTTTAATCGGAGTGAAAAGACCAAACTCTTCATGGCGACCGTGAGGCAGGAGCCTCAAGCAAAATAGTGCAAAATAGTGATGTGCAAGTTTTCTTAAAACAGACAAAAGTGTTAAATGTTGATGACGTGCAAGTGTTAAATGTTGATGACGTCGCCGTCGCTGCCGCTGCAGCTCATATAAAAACAACAAAACAAACAACAAAACAAATACAAATACAATATAAAGAAACACACACTTAATTTTAATGCAAAGAGAATGCAACAACAAGAACAACAACAACAACAAAACAGCAAACTTAAAGAAGTAACCGTTTAAACAACAACAACAAGAAAACTCGCTACGACATAAATGCACAAAACAAATACAAATACAATACAAAGAAACACACACTTAATTTTAATGCAAAGAGAATGCAACAACAAGAACAACAACAACAAAACAGCAAACTTAAAGAAGTCACCGTTTAAACAACAACAACAAGAAAAGTCGCTACGACATAAATGCACAACCAAAAGATAAAAAATTTGGTCAAAGCAAACTTTGAAAGGCCAATCGGCTAACCAATCACAATCGACTAACTAATCAACGACTGGAGTGTCAGAAGAAGTAAACGCGGTGAACTATCCATGCACTGCGTCAACGACTGGATTGTGAGGAGAGGTAAACGCGGTGAACTATCCGTACACTGCGTCAACGACTGGATTATGAGAAGTAAACGCGGTGAACTATCCGTGCTTGTTCGACTACGAGGGAGTGTCAGCGTGCCATACCGGCGACGACCAGCTGACACAGGCCGACAACACTAAGCAAAAACTGTGGTGCGCTATTCGCACTACAGCATTGAGGGAGTATTAGCGTGCCATACCGGCGACGACCAGCTGATACAGGTCGACATTATTTTAGAAAAACTGTGGTGCGCTATTCGCACTGCAGCATCGAGGGAGTGTCAGCGTGCCAAGACCGGCGACGCCCAGCTGACACCAACAACTACCGCATCAACTACAGCATCAACAACTACCGACAGCGCTACCAAGAGCGCAATTTTTTTTTACTTTGCACTGCGTTGCATAATTTTTTTAATTGCACTGCGATGCATATTTTTTCATCTAATTTTAAAACTATTGTACGATTGAGCGGAAACCTATCTGCCCAATGAGAAGTTTGGCCCACAAAGCCAAACGAAAAATTAGGTAGGAAATCTGAAAATTCACACGGGTGAATTAGTTTTAAATTTCTCACCGCCGCAAGGCGTTATATCAATTCTCAAACTTCTCACCGCCGCAAGGCGTATTATCAATTTTCAAGGCAGCATAGCCGACGCATTAGCCTCAATTCAAATATTAAAAAAAAAAATAAAATAGAAGATAAAATATATATATGTATGTATAAGCAAATCATAACAAATAAGTAAATGTCATTTGACAATTCAATAAGTAAATTAGATCTAGACCCAATATATTCAGAAACAACTGTATTAAGAGAAAATTTCTTTTTAAACATGGGTCTAGTAGATACTAAGTCGGTAGATTCTACCGTTAATGTAATAAATAAAATAGAAGTAAGTACAAACAATTTAGATTGGATCACTTGGATCCTAGGCATAATAGCCATCATAATGATCGTAAATGCGCTCACTAAATTGTACAAGCTCCATAATAAATGTTTAAAAAAGAAATATGAGAGCAGAGCCAACGATCTAGATAAAATCTAAAGAAAAATAATATTGTTATATCAAAATAAATGTGTTTGGAATACAAATAATAAAGAAAAAAAAAAACATCAAACAAATATATTATAATACATTGTACATAAAATAAATTTAACAATTTAAAAAAAAAAAAATGTATTAAGAATTGAATCGAATTTAAAAATGATTATAGATATATATCAGTATAGTCGTATAGGAGAATGATTAAATTTACTAGAAAACAGCGATTGGTACGATATTAAAAATTCTTGAATGATCAAAGGGAACATTCAACAATATCTACCAACGACAGCTGTGAGAATCCCCAATAAGGAAAATAATGGGTAAACATATCCATCATATAATTAGAAAAATAGAAAAGCAAGAACCGAACTTCGTGAAAAGAGTATTATTCCTGATATCGCGAGAACCAATGCCTCTTTTCGATTTATTGTTCGTCCATTACGTAACAATATTTAAATTAAAAAGGTCACCTTTCCATGTTTGTTCAAGGAAGGACCTGGCAACAGTTCTTGCGATGATCGAAGGGGAAATTGAAATAGATAGGCAACCAAATTGGTTAGTCTATAAACATTAAGACAATTATAAAGGCAGATGGAATGGAAAAATCTTATTTCCGAAATTCCAAAATTACGGAGTGAATTCGATAAATCTTTCAAGTACTTAAATAAAGCGGCACCGATATCGAATAAAACCATAATAAAACATGCCAAAATTTTAGTAGAAACGTTGTTAAACGTCTGCGAGACAACCTACTGTACGTATCGGACAGGCATAGTTTATTTATTTATTGTATGCCGTCGATGAGCATCCCGGCTACATTTGATGAATCAATATTGATTGCCGATAACCTTTCGGAAAATACTGATTCGTTAGAAACAATGGAAACAGGAAAGCCAAGTACTATGACTGACTCAGCCGCAATTTCAAGGGAATACGTGCGACAAATTTGGTCCACGATACCCGAGTTCGATGGCAAGAAAGTCAATTTAAACAGATTTTTGACGGCTCTCCGACTAACAGATCTCTCGAAAGGAGATCAGGAGATGTTAGCCGTTGAAGTAATCAAGACGAAAATAATTGGCCCTTTGTCATACAAAGTTGAAAATGAAAGGACCATTATTGGAATCATAGGTGTATTAAAGGCATCAGTTAAAGGCGAATCGCCTGATGTAATTAAAGCAAAATTGCTAAATACACAACAGCGTGGTAAAACTGCAGCGCAGTATACCACAGAAATTGAAAATCTACGTAGGTCGCTTGAGGCAGCCTACATAGATGACGGACTGGACTCAAACAACGCAGATAAGTTCGCAACGAAAGAAGCGATCACTGCGATGATAAAGAATTGCGAGCATGATAAGCTCACGACAATTCTCGAAGCAGGTAACTTCAGCACTATGAATAGTGTAATAGAGAAGTACATACACTGCTGTACAGAAATGACCGGCAATTCGAATAGTGTGTTATTCTATAACAATAGAGGACACTTTCGAGGAAATAATAACCGAGGAAATTACCAAAACAGAGGTAATGGCCGAGGTAATTATAACAACTATAATAACAATTATAGAGGCCGAGGTGGTTACCGCGGAGGAAATAGAGGACGCGGCGGTAACCAGAATAATAATAGAGGTGGAGGCAACAATTGGAATAATCAAAGCCGAAACCAAACTAACGGAAACAATAATACCGTCAGGAATATACAGACGGAAAACCAGCAGGCCCCCTTGAGCAACAGCCAACAGTAAGGCTGTATAGAATCAATCTCAATTTAAGTATTTTTATAAAGTTAACAAATATGAGTACCAATTCAATGGTAACTCTATTAATAGACACAGGTGCAGAAATTTCACTGCTTAAATGCAGTAATAATAACTTAAATCATTTAAACTCAAGAGATACAACAAATATCTCAGGAATAGGGCAAGGGACAATTAAGTCTCTAGGTACTATAGATTTGGAAATGAGTATTGCAAATGCAGCAATACTATATAAATTCCATATCGTACCTGACAATTTTCCTATACCAGGGGATGGTATAATTGGCTTGGATTTCATAAAAAAATACAATTTTTTAGAATTCCACGACCAAGAAGATTGGTTCACTTTAAGGCCCGATAATTTCAGGAATATAAACATTCTTATAATACATTCACTTGATAACGAAATAGTTTTGCCATCTAGATCAGAGGTAATTCGAAAAATCCATCTCACGTCTACTGACACCAATGTTCTTATCCCCAACCAGGAATTGCAACCTGTCATAATAGTAGCAAGTGCACTAGTAAACACTCAGAACGTGTTGATACGCATTATAAATACAACAGAAAAAGACGCTATTGTAAACATCGCACATATAAAAAGCGAATCATTAGACGATTATGATGTTTACAATGCAAATACAGAAGATAGTGCACAAAGAACTTCAGAAGTATTAAAACTTCTAAAATGTCCATCGTTATTTAAAAACGATTTAACAAAATTATGCACCGAATATAGCGATATTTTTGGTCTCGAGACAGAAAAATTGAGATTGAACGATAAAACACCAGTATATATTAAGAATTATAGAATGCCAGAAAGTCAAAAGCCAGAAATTCAAAGGCAAGTTGACAAGCTGATAAAAGACGGTATAGTAGAACCGTCCATATCAGAATATAATAGCCCACTTCTCTTGGTACCCAAGAAATCACTGCCTAATTCGGCGGAAAAGAGATGGCGATTAGTAGTTGACTATAGTCAGATCAATAAGAAACTGCTAGCAGATAAATTCCCACTTCCAAGAATAGAAGATATTCTTGATCAATTAGGACGAGCAAAATATTTCTCGTGCCTAGACCTTATGTCAGGTTTTCACCAAATAGAGCTAGACGAAAGGTCACGAAATATAACATCATTCTCAACTTCAACAGGCTCATATCGCTACACGCGATTACCATTTGGGTTAAAGATAGCCCCCAATTCATTTCAAAGAATGATGACACTTGCATTCACAGGCCTACAGCCTTCGCAAGCTTTTCTGTATATGGATGATTTAGTTGTAGTCGGTTGTTCTCGATGTTTTCAAATTATGTAGACAACATAATTTAAAACTACATCCAGAAAAATGCACTTTCTTTATGAAAGAGGTTACATATTTAGGTCATAAATGACCAGATGACTCTAAATATGAGGTAATTAAAAACTACCCACAACCAGTAAATGCAGACGAAGCTAGACGATTCGTCGCATTTTGCAACTATTACAGAAGATTTATTAAAAATTTCTCTGAGAAATCACGCCACTTAACGAGGCTTTGTAAAAAGAATGTTCCATTTGAATGGACAAGCGAATGCAACGAAGCATATGAATATCTTAAAAGGGAATTAATGAAACCTACACTTATTCAGTACCCAGACTTCAGCAAACAATTTTGCATAACCACAGATGCTAGTAAACAAGCATGTGGAGCGGTACTATCTCAGGACCATAACGGTCAACAATTACCAGTGGCATACGCTTCAAGAACCTTTACAAAAGGCGAAAGCAATAAGTCCACTACAGAACAAGAACTAGCAGCTATACATTGGGCGATAAATCATTTTAGACCATATATATATGGTAGGCATTTCTTAGTACAGAGTGACCATAGGCCACTATCATATTTGTTCTCGATGAGAAATCCGAGTTCCAATTGACCAGAATGCGTCTGGACCTTGAAGAATATGGTTTTAGCGTAGAATACCTCAAGGGGAAAAACAATTACATAGCAGATGCTCTTTCCCGAATAACTATCGGAGAGCTAAAAGAAATGAATAGACAGATACTGAAGGTCGAAACGAGAGCTTCAGTAAGACAGAAAAATTCCTGCGCAGGAGAAACATTGCAAGAACCAGAAAGAAATAAAGAAAAAATAGAAATGCCCAATATCTATCAGGTAATCAATAACATTGATGCCAAGAAATATATTGTTCTCAAAATAGACAAACATAAGTGTTTGTTAAAAAGAGGCAAAAATATTATAACACGTTTCGATATGACTAATTTTTATTCTAATGAAAAAATCGATTTAGATCAGTTTTTTCAAAGGCTTAATGAAGAAGCAAGAATAAATAAGATCATTCAAACGCAATTGTCACCAAGTGAACAAATCTTCGAGTTTGTCACTATTAAGAATTTCAAAGAAAAGGGCAATAAAATATTACAAAATTTAAAAATAGCGCTATTAAACAAGGTGACTAAGATAGATAAAGATGATAAGGTTCAAATAGAAGCAATACTGTCTAAATATCATGACGATCCGTCAGAAGGAGGCCACTCAGGAATTTCTAGAACCCTGAGGAAAATAAAAAACTTTTATTATTGGCCACAAATGACAAAGGCAATAAGTAAATATGTCAAGACATGTTTAAAATGCCAACAGGCTAAAACGTTGAAACATACGAAAATGCCAATGACAATTACTGAAACACCAGCAACAGCATTTGATATAGTTTTGATAGATACCATTGGTCCACTTCCAAGATCAGAAGATGGAAATGAGTATGCTGTCACTATTATATGTGATTTAACTAAGTATTTGGTTACGGTACCCATACCAAACAAAAGTGCAAAATCAGTTGCTAAGGCTATATTTGAACATTTTATTCTCAAGTACGGTCCAATGAAAACAATCATTACGGACATGGGAACGGAATACAAAAATCAAATCATAGACGATCTGTGCAAATATATGAAGATAAAAAACATTACTTCAACAGCACACCATCACCAGACTTTAGGAACAATAGAACGAAGTCACAGAACATTTAACGAGTATATTCGCTCGTACATTTCTGTTGACAAAACTGATTGGGATGTTTGGATACAATATTTTACTTATTGTTTCAACACAACACCATCAGTAGTTCATGAATATTGTCCATATGAACTAGTATTTGGAAGATTACCAAGACAGTTCACAGATTTCAACAAACTAGACAGAATAGATCCCACTTATAATATGGATGACTATTCAAAAGAAGTTAAGCTAAGACTAAAAGTAGCTTACAAACGAGCTAGGAATATGTTAGAAAAGGCAAAAGCCGATAGAAAAATTAAATATGAAAGAAAGGTTAGTGACTTTGAATTAAAAATAGGAGATAAGGTATTACTTAGGAACGAGACAGGTCATAAACTTGACAATAATTATTTAGGACCATATTTAGTTTCAGATGTAGGAGTTAATAATAACATTACAATTGTAGGAAATAAAAATATGAAACAGATAGTCCATAAAGATAGGTTAAAAATGTTCAATTCTTAACATATTTCATAGGGTTGGCCAACCACAACCATAACCATAAAAAACCATAAAATATTTAGAAAAAAAAAAAAAAAAAATAAAACACAATTTTTTTTTGATTTATATGTAATCAAACACATTTATTCTAATTTAAAAAAAAAAAATTATGAATACCAAAATTTTCCAAATTTTAAAGTTTTTTTTTAATTTTCAAAAAAAAGAACAAAAATCAAATATATCTGTAAGCTTATATAAAACAAAAAAAAAATAAAATAATAAAAATAATATATATATAAGTAAATAAAATAACTACACTAAGTTTCGTTATTTTTTAAAAGGAGGGAGATGTAGTATGCGCACATGTTGTACATATATAATATCCATAGAATGCTATCAATCTGATATCAGCACAATTGCATTGTTGCAGTGTTTATGCAAACCGCGACGTTCAAGTGGAGGTGTAACATGATCACCCACTTATGAACCGCACTGCCTAAATGCATGGTCAGCGTTCTCACGCTAGCCATGTACATAATGCGCGCACACAACATACTCTCTCAATGTATGCATTATATACTGTTACATTATATTAGAATACATAAGAGCCTTGGCTGCTATGTCGCAGCGCTTGGCACCTGTTAACGTTAAGCTAAACATATTCAATAAAGACAACTCATCGGGGACTGACGTCACCAGTAACTCAAACTTTATCGTGTTTTTAATCGGAGTGAAAAGACCAAACTCTTCAATGGTAATCCATGGCCTTATACAGTCAGCTCCTGACTGTAGAGTTTGTATTTTTTTTATTTCAAACTTGAACCTGTGCAACCCAAACTGCAATAATAAAAGAAAAAACAGTAGGATACTGATATCAGATACTTGATATCAGAGCCTGCTATTTGAAATAGAGGAGGGCTGCCATAACTACTCCATTCTTTAAGATCTGCGTCCTGCCTTGGGGGATAAGTTTCGTATGCTCGAGTCTATGTTTGTCTTACTCAAAACGGTATCTTGTCGTGCAAGCATTGGCCGGAACGGTAGTCAGTACAGCCGGCATGACCATCAGCTATGTTGACAAGCAGCCGTTGTAGTTTAATTTGTTAGTTTCAGACACATACATATGTATTCTAGAATAACTTTTGTCTGTCTTTAGTCTGTTTGTATACTTCCTACTTAGAGGATACTTAGATATTTCAATCAGTTAAATAAAAAGGTTATTTTTTCTAGAGCTTTAGGAAAGTTTTCTCAAAAATAGACACATAAAATTAAGAGAAATGCATACAATTTTTAGTTGAATCGATAGTACGGTGCATTTAATTGAATGTTTGAAGATTATTTCATGCAAATGTTGAGCGTGACTGCCCCTCAAATGCTCCGAAATCCGCTTAGTCCAATTTTGGCATAGCCTTTCCAACATTTCGGCATCTCGGTATCTCACGAATAAATGCTTCAATGTTCTCCTCCAATGCGTAAATTGAATGCGTCAACAAAGTTTGATATCACCAATCACAGTTATCGTACGATTCGCATCATCTTTGAAGAAGTACGGTCCAATGATGCCAGCAGCCCATAAACTGTACTAAACGGTGACTTGGTCTTGCAATGCTTCTGTCTGAACAACACATCAACAATGTAAATTTGGTGTGGATCGATTAAACTGACCATAAAATAGAAGAAGGGCCCCACGATGAACTTTCTTAACAGAGAACAGATTTTGATAATAAAATGCAATAATTTTTAGCGCGTTGTTCGTTTGTAAGACGATTCATAGTTAAATTATAGACCTAACTGAAAATGTTTGACAGTGATAGAAAACCAGTATTTAAAAAAAAAAATAGCTAATAAATCACCCTTTATACGAGTATGTGCAAGCCAGAAAGTTGTTTCTTTTGTCCGAGTGTGTCACCCAATATTTGAAATAATCTTGATCTTCATTGTTAAGTGGACTTATTTCGAAAAGAATTGGTCTTTATACAGAAAGAATCAATTGTTCCTAAAGTGCATCAAAAAATAACTAATACATTAAGAATTTTTAAAGTGCGCTAAGCAATTACTTGATGTAAGATTTAAATGCATTTGAATAGCAAACTTGATAGGAGTAAGAATAGGAAACTTAAAACTAACTTCCTTTCATTGTTTTAATTCTAATTCTGCCTTTTATTTCTACAGTACATTGTTGAACGACATGGAAAGACACTACTGAATTTGGGCATGTACAGAATTACTGTGGAGAGCGTACAGTATTACTTCGTTGTTATGCGAAATGTGTTTAGCTCCCAGTTGATTATACATAAGTAAAGCTAAATTTAAAGCAATTGAAGCAAACAATATTTGTAAATATTTGTGGAATATTTTCAATTTTAGAAAATTTGATCTAAAGGGCAGCACTGTGGATCGTGAGGCCTCTGAGCAGGAATTGGAGAAACATTTGCCGACTTTTAAGGACAATGATTTCATAAAACAGAAGGTCAAACCTGAAATTGGTGAAGAAGCAAAGAGTAAATTGCTTGATACCCTTAATAATGATATTAATGTACGATGATTATTCAAAATGCTTTACATTTTCATTATAAACTACTTATATATCTATGTATATATGATTTTCTTTAGCTTCTAACAAAGTTACATATCATGGACTACTCTCTGCTAGTCGGAATACACGACTGCGTCCGTGCCGAGGAAGAGGCTCTGCAGGGGGATAACGCTCATGCCACAGGACGCAGCGAGAACAGCGAGAGTGAGGAGTGTGATAGTGGTGAACGGTATTTAGATTATCATATTTAATATATATATATATATATATTTGAAGAGTAATACTCTTACAGCTGGACGTACAACACACCACCCGATTCGCCAAGAGGTGCACAATATAAAGAAGTCGTTTATGAAGTTGATATTTACGCAATTACAAGTATTGAAGGTGAGCATTTTATATAAATGTAGTTGTATACCAATGAAATACGATTTAGCGCTTTCAACGTCTCTTTCAATATATTAGTTTTGGTAATTCTGACCACTGTTAACTATATATATCAAGACAGTCGGTACAAAATATTGAACTTTGTACCAATAAATGGTGATTCTCAGAAATCTCTAATCATTACAAATGGATTATTCAAAGTATTTTCTATCACTAGACACAACTTTTTGCCATCTTTCTGGCTGAGGTCGAAGACCTTGATGGTAAAAGTGTTCGTCTTATCCGCGAATCTAGCCATTTTTCAATGTGTACATACTTCATGGAACTGCTGATCCGCCAGAAAAGAAAAAAGTGATAATCGGACGGCGCAATATCTGAGGAATATAGCATGAAAGGGGTCGGACTTCCCATAAGAGCGTTCTCAAGTAGATTTTAAACAGTTTTCGCAACGTGTATACGAGATTTGCCATGCAGTAAAATCACTTTATTGTGCCCGTTGCTCGTATTATGGCCTGTTTTTCGGCAGTGCTTGGCCTCAATCGCATCAATTGAGTGCGATACCGTTCCCTCCAGTGATGGTTTCAACAACTGACAGTAAGAAAAGACCAATCTGATTTGGCTATAAATTCGACATTTGCGCACAACCACAAATATATAATACAATAAATAATACCAAAATCACAAATTTATTGAAATGGTTTGTTTACCATATGTCTAAACTTGGCTTATGACGTTATGGATAAGTCAAAATCAATCATCACTTACTTCTAGAGCCATCTACTGACAAACAGCGGGAACTTAGTTGCACACCTAATAGTTTCCAATTGAAAAAGCTCTGCGTAATTCGAACAAATCGGATCGATCGGGATTAATGTATTTTAAGTAGTTTTAAAGGTTTCAAAGGTACTGAACAAGTGGATCTGTAACAACTTCTGAAACGGGCTAACTTACGCTATTATTCTTGACAAAAATGCACGGATAAGTTGGCTATCGACAGTAAGTTAAGTAATTTGCCACCGATAGAGGCACTTGGATTTAGTATTTTATGTCTATGTTTTTGTCGTTGTTGTAATTTGTCACACTGGTAAGAATTAAGGTATGCTTGGTGCGTCAGATCAGTTCGTCTGGCGATTAGAGTTGTTGATTTGGGTTCATTTCAGGGACTTATATAGTTCAATCTTTAGTTCGTTCGTTCGAATCTTTTAGTTCATTATATAGTTCAATCTTTAGTTCGTTCGTTCGAATCTTTTAGTTCATTATATAGTTCAATCTTTAGTTCGTTCGTTCGAGTCTTTTGTTCGTTCTTTGTTCTTTGGTCTTCGTTGGTCAAAATCATATTATTTTATTAAATGTCAAAATTTTCATTTTTACTCCGCAAACTGAACTAACGAACTAAGTCCCTGATTTTAGTTCATTGGTCTTCTGTTCTTTTGGTCTTCGAGTCTTCGTTGATCAAAATTTTATTTTTTCACTGAATTTTCCCATTCTCTGCGCATGTTTACAACTTCGGATTCAGCGACCCAAAATACATATAACTGCATATGCCGCATACCCAGATCATGACAAACTTTTTTTTTTGTGGGGTTGTGTTATTTAAGGCAATTCCTGGGTTTTGTCGGCGGCTCCTCATGCACCATGTCTCTGTTTAAAAGAAACTTAGGAAATCGAGGGGATGCTTAAATGGGAGAGCCCTTTATTACATACTAGACTTATCTAATACTAAAATGGCTTGATGATCGGCTTGGCAGGGTAAAATATCTCTGACCATTTTCTCAAAATTGATAAGGTCTTCTTTGAAAAAAATATCGAATTTCATAAGTATACAGCTGGTAATTTTGTATGCATTAAAGGTTGCAAGAACAACTTGAATTAATTATAAATTATGTATTTAAATTGTCGATTACAGAAAGACGAGAAATCTACTTTATAGCTATAATCGATGTTCTTACTCAGTATGGTGTTAAAAAGCAGGTGTGCAGAATGCAATGAAAAAAATGAATAAATTCAAAGATAACATAACAAATTCGAATATTTGTAGGCAGCGAAAGCGGCAAAGACAGTGAAGTATGGTAGTAATGTTGATGGTATATCGACTTGTGATCCTGAACAATATGCCAAAAGATTTCTGGATTTTATGGATAAAGCTATAGTTTAATGTATTGTATTTAATTGTAATTTCCACATATATAAAAAATGAATCATACGAGTATTGTATACATATTAAAAACTGGTGTTTCAATTATTTCGCGCAGTAATCGATAAAGCAAAAGCAAAAGTGGAAAGGAGACATTTCTTAATCATTCAAAGGTCGATTGTGTTAATTTAAACGTACTTTCAATTCATATTCGATTTCTATTTGTTACATATGTATATTCATTTAAAGTTCATAAGTACTTTTGTATATTGTTTCTGTTTCATTCCATTTCATGTTTGCATCGTTTTATTACTGAAATTAAATTAATATGATCAACATGTGAAAAGAAAATTCATTTAAATATGAGAGTCATACACACCACAAAGCGATTGACCTGATGACAATTTTTTGTTTTCAATATTCTTCATTTTTTTCAAACCGCTCCCGTATGCTACAAATGATAATAAAGAGTATGTGATAAATGTGGTAAAGAGTATCTCTCGCATTTGTTAGCTTACGTTTTAGCGCTCTCTATGGTTGAATCATCTGAGACATTTTGTGAGTAGATGTCCACATAACCCTCCTTTAGTTCACGTTTTATTTCTTTTGCCTGCCATTTCTCGAATTTAGCCCGCAGTTGTTTAGCACGAGCTGCATTTTGAACCTGCGTAAAGTCAAAGTATATTAAATTATTACTAAAACCACAAAGAAAGCATATTTTCGGCATGCCGAAGGTTATATATACCGTTTTATATTACCGTTATATTATACCGTTGCAGGTATCTATATCCTTTGGTATATGGAGATCTAGCAACCCTCTCTTAATTCTTAATCACACCACTAAGCAATGAACACATAGAGACGTCAAACAGCCCTGACGCAGTTTGACGCTGATTTTTCGGACCAAGTACCCCAGAGAAGAAGAAGAACAGAACAGCTGTTTGGCTGAACGCCCGACCGGGGTACTTCGCTGTTCGGGAACGCCCGACCGGGGTACTTTGCTGTTCGGCTCTCAGTACAAACAGAGCATAGCATCAAAACTGCTTCAGTCGCACAACGACAGCGGAACTATAAGCATGCGCGTACTTCTTTGCGCTGTGCGATCGTTTCCATGTATGCGTGTATGTATGCACGGCCCGCGTATGAATGTATGCGTTGCTTGTGAAGTTTGGCAATAGGCAAATGCTTCGCCCAGCGCTGGCAGCCTGAAGTGAATTTTGTGTTTCGGCGTCGAGAGCCTATACACAGGAACAGTGGCCAAAAATGGTTATCTTGCAGCGAAAATTTGTAAACTTTTGAAAACATGTGTCTTGTTCCATGAGGATAATTTTATTTAGTAATTACATATTTATGTATTCCGATTTTTTTATTTTAATTCATAAATTTTGTCAATATTGGTAAACTCATATACAAAAAAAAATATAATTATCACAACTTTTTTTTGATATTATAACTTTGCTCTACAAAATATAATATAATTATCAATTTTCAATCCCTCTTCTCAAAAATTAAACATAAATACACATGTTTTCTGAAACTAAAATTATTGCCGCCAAATAACCCCTGTGGCTCACTGTAATTCGGTCTCTTAGCTCTCGATGACAAAAACAAACACACAGTTGATTTCACGCTGACCAGGCCCGTAGCTAAAAGTGCGCAGGGTGTGCGGTACAAGAAGGGCTCTCACCAGTCAGGGGCTCACGGTTACCAAACATAAAAATGTTATTAATGCGGATATATTTGTAAAATTTAATTCCTTTGGTAAACACAAATATATTAATTAATTAATGTAATTTAAGTAGGAGTCCCTGATCTGTATTGCACAGGGGCCCGTAAAACCCTCACTACGGCCCTGTGCCTCAGTCTCTAGGCTCTCGACGCCGGAACACAAAATTGACTTCAGGCTGCCAGCGCGCTGGCCGAAGCATTTGCCTATTGCCAAACTTCACAATCAACGCATACATTCATACGCGGGCCGTGCATACATACACGCATACATGGAAACGATCGCACAGCGCAAAGAAGTACGCGCATGCTTATAGTTCCGCTGTCGTTGTGCGACTGAAGCAGTTTTGATGCTATGCTCTGTTTGTACTGAGAGCCGAACAGCAAAGTACCCCGGTCGGGCGTTCAGCCAAACAGCTGTTCTGTTCTTCTTCTTCTCTGGGGTACTTGGTCCGAAAAATCAGCGTCAAACTGCGTCAGGGCTGTTTGACGTCTCTATGTGTTCATTGCTTAGTGATCACACTTATTGAAATATATCTGTTTAATTTATCGATAACCTTTCAATCATCGTTAACATATTTAAATATATGGTAAAGGTTAAATATGTGCCCCCGGCACCGATTTTTTTAATTTTTTTTACAGGTAGGGCTAAATTTATTATGAATTTAGGTGAATCCCTTATGTCTCAGACTCTTCTAGTTTTTTTTTAATTGAATTTTAAAATAATTAAATTTGAATGTATTGTGTTGTTGGCCAATACTCAGTAAAACGTCACAACGATTTATTTCGAACAAAAATGAGAAATTTTATGCCGTTACAATGGTTAATTTGCCGTTGCTTAACGCAAATGCAGAATTTCGGTGCGACCGGCAAAAAACACAATAGAATGTCATTTGATGTATAATTTCAATGGTGATATTCAACAGCCTAAAACGATTGTAAAACATTACGTGTCCTCCCTCGAAAGTAATTAGGTCGCGAAGACGAAAAATTTTTGAAAAAATAAAATAGCGCGCGCCATCTATTGCATTTGATTCTATAAAATAACTCGTAGCTATCTTGGTGGTCAGACGTGTTTAGCCTTTGCTCCCTGTGATTTTTATTTCCCTAAGTGGTGTAATTCTTCGTGCGGTATTTTATCAGTGCTAACGTTGTAAGTACAACCGTAGAAGTAACACACTAATGCTTTTATTAGTAAATTCTTAAACTAATATTCTAAATTTTTCACTTGCGCGTCTTTGGCGGCAAGTTTCTTTTTTGGTTTCTGTTTTGATTAACATTCCCACGCTCTCCCGAAATTATATTTCTCTCTGAGTAAGCTGTGTAGTCCTGTTGTTGTAAACGCCACAGCTGTTGTTGTTTTGTCTACTTCGTTGTGCTCGCTAGTTTTGCAGTTTTATTGTCGTACTTGCTTGCTTGTCTGGTTCGGCGCTGTAACTGTTTCTTGCTCTCTTAAGAAATGTATTTCTTTACTCTGTCTTCTATTTGCTCTTTGTTGTCACCTACATTTTAAAGGCATACTAATTCTCACAACCATGGTGTCGTGCTCCGCAGCAATTTGCATATGCTCTTCTGATCCTACGGCGGATCACATTGGTTGCTGGCTCTGTGATAATTTTAGTCACTTAAAATGCTGTGGCCTAACTGTGCGGGTTATGGACGCCGTCAAAGCCAATACTGGTCTCAAATGGTCGTGTGAAACGTGTCGTGTGGCTGAATCCAAGTTACGGAAAATCCATAAAAAAACCAAAATTGGGTTTTTTAAGATACGCACAGCTTTCTCTGATTTCCAATCTGAATTTCTGGAGATGGAGGCCAAATTTAACGCCTTAAAGGTTCCTAGCAAACCACCGGCTCCTTTGATTCGGTCTCTACGAATTTAAAGGTTACCAACCTACCTTCTTCTCAGGCTTCTTCTCCTGATCTTCTAAGCCTACTCTCTCTCCTATACCGTCATGCTCTTCTAACTGCACAAAAAAAAAAATCTAGCAGCAAAGTTACCGCACCCAAACCTCTTGCTCCTCCTCTTGTGCCTACTCCCATTACGAGCAATGACAAGAACATAAAGGGAAATGTTCCCGCAATAATGCCTGCTACAAAGGCTCAGAGTATAAAACCTCTGAATGCGATTAAAGCCAAAAAATTGGTGTTTATCTCTCGGTTGGCGCCGGACACTACCACAGAAGATGTACAATCGTACATCCTCTCAAGGCTGCCTTTAAATAACTTCACAGTTGAAAAATTCAACTTTAATTTCAAACGCGACATTTTTTCTTTTAAAATTAGTCTCCCAGCAGAACAGTTTAAAGACGTTTGCGCTACTTCCTTTTGGCCGCCGGACCTTATTGTTAAGGAGTTTACTCCTAAACAAAAAAGCCGAACTGCCGTTAATCTTCCCACGTTGGCCGCTACATCGCCAAAAAATGCAAACAATTCAAAGTCTTCAAAAAACTGAAATCTTCTTTTCTTCATGCCTCCGAAAATGTTAGGTGTCCTACAAAAAAACTTTCTTCTTTAATTCTTTCCTATCAAAATGTTAGAGGTCTCTGTATTAAAATCTCTAGTCTTTATCTTAATAGTCTTGCCTTTTCTTCCCAAATTATTGCTTTTACCGAAACCTGGTTTAAACCAGAGATTCTAAACTCTGAAGTCTTTCCAGATAGGTATACAGGCTTGATCGACCTGACCGACGAGGTGGTGGAGTACTGATTGCAGTAGACTCCAACATTGAGTCGGACCTTTTTCAACCGGAGTTTCAATTGGACATTGAACTAGTTTGTGTAAAACTACACTTTCCCGGTTTTTTCATGTATATAACCTGCTCCTATATTCCGCCGTCATCGGAATTATCAGTCTACTTGCAACACTTGTCTGCAATTAAGACTATTTTTAACCTGTTATCAGACAGAGATCACTTCATAGTCCTGGGCGATTTTAATATCCCAGAATGTAATTGGACATCTAATGCTGAAGGAAACTTCCTTTTGCCTTCCCGGCAACATGACCTATTTGACGGTTTGTTTGACAAGTCTTTGTCGCAGGTCAATCATGTCAAAAACTCTCTGAACAGATTGCTTGATTTATGTTTGTAGCAGCTGAGCACCCTAGCAATAACCATATCTGTTAAATAACATACTCTGTAAATATTATACATACATATATAAACACTCTGTAAATACTAGCCATAACATTAACATTAACATACACTGTAAAAGTAGAATAAGAACAAGAAGAATAAAAGACAGTCTAAAACGTAAAGCGAGAGAGACGAGACCTACAACTTCAGAAGTGGGATAACGGAATATAAAAATTTTCACACATTCACATATACATATGTGTTGATCATTTTTCTAATCCCCTCGCCTACAAGAAAAACATAAATTAAACAAGTAAAATGGAGCCGATCGCAGTGGAGGACTACACCGCAATGCAATTGCGAAATTGGCTGGACAAGCTAGACATGCCAAGAACGGGCAATAAAGCGGCGTTGGCCGCACGTATCAACGAAGTGCCGCCAGAGGTTCGAGGATCATGCCCAAGATTAGATGAGGATTCAATTGAAGAGCGACCAATTAGCAACGTCGAACCAAGGGACACTACACTGATGCAGACAGGCAACGACATGCCTCATACTGAAGCCGAAAACGCTAGTGACGCCGATGATGACGTAGAAGAGACACACAACGAGAACATGATCATGCAAGCCCATGTGGAAAATAATTTGACAGCGCAATTGGAAACGCTTCGAAGTCAATTGCAGTTACTCCAATTGGAAAATGACGCGCTAAAAGCTCAAACTGGGCGTAATGTTAGTGTGACCCTTCCACAAGAGGACAATGGGACCAGTCGCCAACACGAAGTGGCAACGCCAACAGCTGTAGCTCACGATACTCACATCTCTGGCAGAAACAATATCACACTGACAATGGCAAAAGAAATGATAACCGATTTTGACGGCAACTACCCAATCAAAATACCAATAAATATTTGGGTGTCACAGTTAAAGACGATTGCCAGTATGTACGAACTGAGTGACGATAATGTGCGTGTGCTCATAATGTCGAAATTGAAAGACCAAGCTCAGGTATGGTTGCACTCAAATACAAATTTATTGACAATACCCGTTGCAGAGTTATTGAGTCAGCTGTGCGAGATGTTCCTTACAAAAGAGAGTAAAATAACAACTCGTCGCAAATTCCTCGGGCGTAAATGGCAAGCCAAAGAAGACTTTGCAGCATATTTTAAAGAAAAAATGCAGTTGGCAATAAATGTGCAGATGGACGATGAAGAATTGATAGACAACATTATCGAAGGAATTCCTAATGATCAACTACGCAATCAAGCATACCTACAAAGCTTCACAACATCAGCACAGCTGCTGCATGCATTTTCAAAGGTATCGCTAAAGGATTTGGAACGTAAGGAAAGACGTCAAAATAATAACACTACGATCGCAGCAGAGCCAGCTACAATCAGATGCTTCAATTGTAACTCCCTAGGTCACATTGCGGCCGAATGCCGCAAACCAAAGCGCGAATATGGATCATGCTACGGATGTGGAAGCTCGGATCACAAGATTGCACAGTGCTCGCAAAAGAAGAATGTCCCAAAAAATGAATACGTAAGAGATTTTAATATTTATTTTAAAGAAATAATTGATCAGTTTTTATGTTTAGAATGCCTAATCGATTCTGGAAGCCCAATAAGTTTTGTCAAACAGTCCAGCTTGGGACACATACAAAAATATGTTAAAACTACAAATCTTAAATCAAATGAAATGTTAACTTTAAATTACTTCGGACTAAATAATAGTCGTTTAAATATTATTGGAAAAATACCAAGTTTTGTAATAATGAATAAAAATGAATATAATTTTGAATTGCTAATTGTGGCTGATGAATCGATGGGATATGATGCAGTATTAGGAAGAGACTTTATGAATATTTGTAAATTTAAGATTATACGTGAAAATGATAGTTCAGAGAATGATAGCTTAATAAACGAAAACTCACAAAGAGATCGTAAAAAGGATGGTAATATATTAAACAAAAGCTCGATAAATAAACAAATGATAGATAGTAATACTAAAAACGATAGTACACGAAAATACATTAAAGCAAATGAGATACAAAAAGATAGTTTAAAAAATCGCAATTATGCCGATGTAACAAATGATTGTATTCAAAATGAGCGCGAAAAATATAATGTAAACATGGCAGCGGATATATTAGCAATAGAATACCCTGAACCAAATAATCCGTATAGCCTAAACACTGGTGCACAATGTAACCCAAATCTGAAAGAAAGACTTATTAACACATTTAACAAATATTATAGCAAAGCAAAACAACCAGAAATACCAGTTGTAAAATGCGAAATGAAATTAAATTTTGATAACGTAAAACCTTTTCATTATCCTCCAAGGCGACTGTCGTATACTGAAAAGGCGCAGGTACAAGAACTGTTAGATGAATATTTAGAAAAAGGTATAATCCGTGAAAGTGAATCGGAGTACGCATCTCCAATTGTTTTAGTAAAGAAAAAGACAGGTGAACTAAGAATGTGCGTAGACTACCGTACACTGAATAAAAGCATGCTTAGAGATAACTACCCAACACCATTAATTGACGACCTTATCGATAAACTTTCAGGAAAACAATTTTTTACAAAGCTAGATCTAAAAAACGGGTATTTCCATGTTTTCATGCACGAAGACTCGATCAAATATACGTCATTCACGACCCCAATGGGACAATTCGAATGGCAGAGAATGCCCTTTGGCTTGCGTAATGCGCCGGCGGTATTTCAACGATTCATATATAAAATATTGAACGATCTAATCAGAGAAAGTAAAGTTTTAGTCTACATGGACGATATTTTAATAGCAACAAAAGATAGTGAAAGCCATTTTAAAATATTAAAGGAAGTTTTAAATCGATTAGTGGCAAACAAACTAGAGTTAAGGCTAGATAAATGCGAATTTTTCTACACCGAAGTCAAATATTTGGGATATTTGGTTTCGGGAAATGGAATTAAGCCAGACACTAAAGGTCTACAAGCGGTAAAAAATTTTCCTACACCACAAAAAGGCACACGACGTGCAAAGCTTTATAGGTCTATGCTCATACTTTAGGCGCTTCATAAAAGACTTTTCAACAAAAGCAAAACCGTTATATGACCTCATTAGAAAAGAGAAAAAGTTTGAGTTTGGAGAAAAAGAGCTAGAATGTTTTGAGCTATTGAAAAACAACTTACTTGAAGCACCTATTTTAGCGTTATATAATCCTAATGACCCAACTGAATTACATTGCGATGCTAGCGCACTAGGTTTCGGGGCAATTCTCATGCAAAGAAAGAGCGATGACAAGCTTCATCCAGTGTTTTATTTTTCGAAACGAACAACTGACGTCGAAACTAGATACCACAGCTTCGAGCTCGAAACTCTAGCAATCATATACTCTTTACAACGGTTCAGAATTTACTTGCAAGGCATTCAATTCAAGATAGTCACAGATTGCAGCGCACTTACCATGGCATTAAGTAAAAGAGATTTATCCCCAAGAATAGCTCGCTGGGCACTTGAGTTACAAAACTATGATTATACACTAGAGCATCGTTCAGGAAAGCGTATGCAACATGTTGACGCTCTGAGCAGAAACACACACATATTAACGATCGACTCAAATTCCTTCGAGGAAAGTTTAATAATTTGCCAAAACAAAGATAAAAACATAATAAAGATACGCGAAAAATTACAAAACGTTGAAGACAAACATTACGAAATGAGAAACGGCGTTATTTATAGAAAAAAAGATAGCGAATCACTTTTATTTTATATACCCCAAGAAATGGAAGATCACGTCCTGTATAAGTACCACAACGAACTAGGACACATTGGAATAGACAAAATGATAGATACCATTTCAAAAAGTTACTGGTTTCCAAATATACAAGCAAAGGCGAAACAGCACATTAGCAATTGTCTCAAATGCATAGCTTACTCAGCACAGAGCGGTAAAAGCGAAGGTTTCTTACATAACATTCCAAAAGAAAGCATTCCTTTTGACGTAATACACATAGATCATTACGGCCCAGTCGATAATAGTAGGGCCAATAAACATGTATTAGTTATAATAGACGCATTTACAAAATTTGTAAGGCTATACCCAGCCAAGACAACAAAATCAAGAGAAGCAGTAGTAGCACTTAAAGATTATTTTCGAGCTTACAGTAGACCTAAATGTTTAATATCAGACCGAGGAACATGTTTCACATCAAAAGAGTTTGAAGAATTTTTAGAAGAAGAAGGAGTGAAACATGTTAAAATAGCAACAGGATCGCCACAAGCCAATGGCCAAGTTGAAAGAGTCAATAGAATTATAGGTCCAATGATTGCAAAATTAGTAGAACCTGACAAAGGAAAACATTGGGATACAGTATTAGAAACAGTTGAGTTCGCATTAAATAACACAGTACAAAGGTCAATTAACGATCATCCAAGCAAAGTAATGTTTGGAGTACCGCAAAAAGGCAAAGTTATAGATAAATTAAGAGAAAACTTACAGGAATTAGGTAGCAATCAGATATCGAGGGATTTGAACGAAATTAGACAAGAAGCAGATAAACAAATCAAGAAAGTACAGGAATACAATAAGAATGCAGTAGACACAAAAAGATCGACACCACACAAGTATAAAAAAGAAGATCTAGTTATGATTAAAAACTTCGATTCACATACGGGTATATCAAAAAAATTAATCCCAAAATTCAAAGGTCCTTTTAGAGTAACAAAAATATTACAAAATGACAGATACGTATTGGAGGATGTTGAAAACTTTCAGCAGTCAAGACTTCCGTACAAAGGGATTTGGGCCGTCGCAAATATACGACCATGGTTAGACAAGAAGAATCAAATTAAAAAACAGACATCAAATGATAAGAGATCAGGAGCTCTCCGTTCAGGAAGGCCGAATTGTAGCAGCTGAGCACCCTAGCAATAACCATATCTGTTAAATAACATACTCTGTAAATATTATACATACATATATAAACACTCTGTAAATACTAGCCATAACATTAACATTAACATACACTGTAAAAGTAGAATAAGAACAAGAAGAATAAAAGACAGTCTAAAACGTAAAGCGAGAGAGACGAGACCTACATGTTTCACCTCTGATCCTTCCAAGGTGATTGTAGACAGGGTACAACCCCTTTCACTTCCGGAAGATCCTTATCATCCCACTTTCGAAGTGAATTTCGACTTGAGTATTAGTATTGTGGATAAAAATAAAAGGCCGTGTAATCGCGTGCGCTGCTTTAAGAAAGCAGACTTTGAAAATTCAAATTCTTTAATTTCACATTGTGATTGGTCTGATTTTTATGCATCAACTGATATGTCAGTTGCAACTAATATATTTTATAACACCCTAAACTCTGCTTTTGATATCTGCGTTCCGTTATCCTATCCGACATGCTCAAGCAAACCTCCTTGGTTTTCAAAAGAGCTGTCACGCTTAAAAAACTTAAAGAGTAGCTTATTCAAGAAATATAAGCAAAAAAACTCACCGCTTATCTTTTCCCGCTACCTAACTGCTCGGGCAAATTTTACCGTGCTTAACGCGAAATGTTATAAAAACTATTTGAACAGATGTAGGTTTCAGTCTTTCAAAATCCTAAAAAGTTTTATAGTTTTGTTAACATGAAGCGTAAGTCAGCGGTCTTTCCTTCTAAACTTTCGTTTAATAACGCTGTGGCGGACACAGATCAGGCCATGACCGATATGTTTGCTAAGTTTTTTCAAACAAATTTGTGACGCCGCATGAAGCGCGCCACATAATATTAATTTAACTTTTCTATTTAATAAGGTATCTTTAAGTCTAGTATACCCCGCAGTATTGTCAAACAGCCTTGCGAGGCCTTAACTGGGATGTAAATTCAAGACTTCCTTCCTATCCTAGTAGACTTTTGTTACTAAAACTGCCTTCCCTCGCCAATCGTAGAACTGTGCTTGGTGTTGTATTTATTAATAACCTTATACAAGGGGACATAGATAGTAACGACTTGCTTAGTCGACTACACTTCTCTGTCTCTGGTAGAATCACCCGTAATTATCTTCCTCTAAAACTTTCCTATTGTAGCCCTGCATGAGCCTTTCAGGGTATTATGTGCGGACTATAATAAACTATATTACATTGTAGCTAACAACAACAATAATTCTGTATCATGCTTAAAATCACTTATCCTCACCCACCTTTCTAGCAACTAGTTAAATACATACTTATCTTCTTTCTAGTAACAGTAGTACTTTTTAACTAACTGCCTGTTTAGAACATTCTAATCGCTTTTTAATTAGGCTTTGCCTACTAACACTAACTCTCCTGATCTGATTGGGTTTTTCTGGGTTTTCCCCAATCCTCTGCAACAAATGTTGGATCGGCTCTTTCATTTTTTATCCCAGAGTCAAATTTAATTGAACTAATTTATTTTTTCTTCATAGTTAAGATTTTACTTTAAATTTAAAATTTTTAATTATAACTATTAATTGTTTTTCTCTTACTTTTAAACAGCGTTCACCACAGATAGTTTCTATATTAGTTATATATAATGCTGCAAAATTAAAATAATTAAATAATAATAATAAATAAATAACACACATTTTCGTACTTTATTTTAAAAATTTGTTAACTTTTTCTAAACTAATTTATTTACTGTACAAGCAGAAATTTGTACCTTAAGTTTTCTAGACAATTACATACATATGTACATATATCTCAATAATTGCTATTTGAATTCCATCTGTTTAGAGAAAACATGCCATCACATTTTAAAGTTAAGGAATACTGCCCTTTAGTATTTCGTAACTTGCGTGAACGTTTTGGTGTCGACGACGTGGACTACCGCGAGTCCTTAACCAGATCACAGCCATTGGGGATCAACTCGTCTGAGAAATCAGGAGCACAATTTTCCCAGAGCTAAATTCTTTATAATAAAGAGTTTGACATCCGAAGAAATACAGCGCATGCATGCCTTCCTTAAGCATTACGATGCAGTGAGTTTACCCTTTTATACCCTTTGGATAATGATGCAAACACATACAACGTCTGTCTGTCTGTGTAAACGTAGAAAGAGAGCTTAGGATATTTAGGTAGAGGTTTATTAGGCCATGGATTTTAAAAAAATTCATGGTCTATTGTGTTTGTCGGAACGGAAATGTGCGTAACAGGCAGAAGGACCCATCTCCGACCCCATAAACTATATATATTCTGAATCATTATCAGTAGCCGAGTCGATTGAGCCATGTCTGTCTGTCCGTCTGTCTGTCTGTCTGTCTGTATGAACACCTGGATCTCAGGAACTGTAAGAGCTAGAGTCATCAAATTTTCTGACAACATACGTATATATTGCAGTGTCTCAAAGTTTTTTTAAAATTTGGACACGCCTCTTCCCGCCTCTATAAATCCGTAATAACTATTTAAAAATCACAATATTAGCTCAACAACCAAAGTTGTATATCCTACATGACAAATACCTTGCCACGGGCGTTATGTGAAAATTTCATTAAAATCGGACTATAAATAAGTGAGATCTGATACGAATTAAACTCACTTTGAACATATATACTTAAGCATACATCATTTACGAAAGCATACCGAAGTTCAAATCTAGCGTCAGACACACAGAATTTTATTAAACTTTTTATTTGCATTGTATGGTAGCAGAATTGGTTCACAATGCAGTTTTGCCGATGGGCTAAGGAGTGAGGCAACAGCCGAGTGGTTAGAGTGGCGGACGGCTGCGAGAGAATGTGAGTATTTATTAATTATTTATTATTTTATTTTGTTTATTTATTTTATTCTAATAATCTAAAAGAAAAGTTACAGTCAAACAAATTAAATTATTTAATTAAATTTCAATAAAAATTAAAAAAATATTCATTACTTTGTTTTTGTTGGGAATGCATCTGGCAACCCTATTTGTCAATGCCCTTTGGTCACACTGATCCGAGCGTCAGTGTGGTAAGAAAGCTTCTGCCGGTCTGTGTACAACGGCAGTGCGCGCGTCGTCAATTAAATGTAAAACCAACAATCCCAACAATCACAAATAAACTTTGTACATCCGCTTTAAATAAAACCTAAATAACCAACAGGTTATGGGCCCAGCACGCTTCCACTGCGCGGGTGTACAAAAGCGTCTTATTTAATTGCAACAGATTGCAATTGTGCTTGTGTAGCTCAATTGCACAAAGTAGTGTGCAAGAATTGCGATCAGTGGTGAAATTAAATTTTTTTACCAAGAACAAATGTGTGTGTATGTCATCTAAGTAGCGCCAGAGTGATCGCATACGCGTCGAGCTCCAAAGTAAGAACATTATTAAAAAATGAGTGTTAACAATGTGCGACTCGAGCCTTTGGGCAAAGACAATTTTGATACTTGGAAAATACAAATCCAAGCGCTGCTAATTAAAAATGACAATTGGAAATATGTTAACGGAACATGTGTTAAAACCGAAGAAAACAATGCACAGTGGGACAATCAAGATGCAAAGGCAAAATCAGACTTGATTCTATCCATGTCAACTACGGAGTTGAAACAAATAAAG